>VWPW01006714.1:145415-180424 GCA_013389825.1 Crypturellus undulatus | reverse complement strand
TCTATCTATCTATCTATCTAATCTATCTATCTATCTATACACTGATCTGGTGCAGAGCTGACATCAGACTGTGAACCAAATGTAAGGTACCACTATTGTTACTAAATTACAGCTGTTCCTAAACAATCCTGCTTTCTAAAAGAGGTGTCTTGATAAAAAGTGTAGAAGACAGGAAAATGCCATCTTACATTTCAGTGATTCCCTCACCCAAATCTAACATCAGGTATTACAAGGAAAAAACATAGTGTTTGCTAGCACAGACTAAAGTGTTTTAATTAAGAGCACTACAAAGAAATCTGCAGTTTTGCCACCTTGTTTTTGTCATTTGCTTTAAAAAAGGTTACACAAGAAATTTTACTAAAAATACAGTGGTATCAAAAGCTTCCTGCTGTATAATTGTGATTTGCATATTTTCTCTGATGACAAGAAAATATTATCCAATCCATCTACTTTTTAGAGTGTATTGTATATAAATTATATTGTAATAGACTGGAGGTAAAATGATAAATTGATGTTTATTTCCAGTCAGATAAACAAGCTAAATAATTTATACAGCAGCAGATAAACACCTCAAAAGACTAAGAAGTAACTCTCAAAAAAATCTAGATACTGGTTGTGATGTTAGCCTGCAAAACTGGTGTATTTTATAGTGGAAATACTTCTGTAGAGGATATATTACTTTCTAATTGTGTCAGGATGGACAGTTTTTCCTGTGTTACATAAAACCCATTCATTTCAGGTCTTAAAGACTGTTTTTTGTTTTGCTTTGGTTGGTTCATTTATTTATTTGTTTTAATAAGTTGATTTGATCCTGACTTGTAGATATATATATACAGAAAAAAAGTGATTCTGTGTTAGTCTTCTAAACATTTCATACAAAACTCATATATACAGCAATTAGCACTCCTTCCCTTGTAGCCTATGTTCTGCACAGCAGTTGCTCTCTGGCCTAGCAATGTTATCTAGTAGCAGTCTTTATTATATGAGATATGTTGAGGAAGCACCTATCCTCACCTAGCATCTTTTGTATTCTGGTCATGCAGATCCAAATGTCTGAGTAAGATCTACAGATGCAGTCAGAATTTATTTTTCTTCCTTGGCAGAAAAATCATGTTAAGAACACATGACAGATGTGCAGACAAGAAGTTCTCGTTTTCCACCTGAGAACTGTTACTAATTTTTCTTTCACTGGATGAGGAGGAAGAAAGGGGAACACATCACTTTTATGAGGAAGTCAATATTTTCTATTTAAAGCAGGAAATTTCAGAAGGAAAAAAGAAATTGGTTGGATGCTTATTTACTCCTTAAGCTAACAATTTCAAAATGGAAAAATCTAAACCTGCCTTAGGAAGTAATTTTTTGATGTTTTCATTAACAGCATACTTAAGTATAACAAAATCTAGTTTTTTGGTTTAACATTTAAGACTTCCCATAGTAGTGGGTTTTTGTGTCTCTGTGTGTGTGCATCTTTTTTTTCTTTTTTTTTTTTTTGTTGGATTTAATACTTGCTTAGCCCTAAGAACTATTATCAGACCATAAACGTAAACAATCTGTAAGGACTACAGAAGTGTTACAGTAACGTACAGTTCTTAAACATTCCCAAGAGAACCTTAACTTCTTTCTATTCAGTATTTAAATTACTGGAAAAAATTCCTAAATTGACTTAACATAAAACTTAACTGTTTAAAAAAAAAAAAAAAGTCTCATGATTGTATACATAAGATCACAGATTTTTCAGGGAATTTTTCTTTTTTTCTTCCTTTTTTCTTCCTTTACTAAAGATCATGCACTTTTAATCAATTAAGAAATAGCAAGTCTAGTTAGTAGACAAAAGATTAACTTAGATTAACTTTTGCAACTTAGTTACAAAAAATAAAATAAAATTCGTAAGGCTATCAAAATACATAAGAAAGAATACCATCTGTATCTTGGCCTTTTCTTTTTCAGTGTGAATATCTTATTATTCTTGAAATGAAATGATTCAGAAAAATAAGACTGGAGAAAAAAAAAAAGACAACAATGGAAACTCTCTTCTTTTACGGAATTTTGTGACTACTCTAAATTGACCACTTGTTTTCCGACTAATCTCTAAACACAGGGCATGTCCCTTTCACTTGCAAAATACTCTTACACAAGATGAATTACCTTCTTACCACTTTGGTTACTTGCCAGGGAGTATTTTATTTTTCCACAAGGAAAAAGAAAATCAGCTTGTGTTTTTCTTCCTAAAGCCTTCTGCATTTTAATTCTGAACTCTCAATGAATCAGAGGGGCCTTATGATGTTTTACACAAAAGTGCCTGTGTTCATAGTTTTACTCTGGGCACCCAAAATAGCATGCAGTAAGCACTGTCACACTGTGAGTTTTCAAAACTAAAAGCAGAAGTGACTTACTCTGGCAGGAAGCTGTAACTCTTAAAGCTTTCTAAGGAACTGTGAAGTAAAGTACTGCTTACTTCTCTTCATCAGATGTTTAACCTGAATTTTAAGCTACACATTTCTTTAAACCTTGAAGACTCTGGAGTTACACAGGTATGATCTTACTCTTTTTTATTTCATTATCTTCAAAAATCAAAATGTTGAGTGTTTGTCCCTAGACTAAATGTCAGGAAAGATACAGACAAAACAGGAAGCCATGCAAAACATCTAGAGGGAGAAAACTACTTTTGTTGTTCCCTCAGAAGCTAACTTCTACAGCTGTGGAAATGTAACTTTCTAAGTTGAATTTACTAGACAGAATGATTATTAGTCCTGTTTATTTGTACACCTTGTACATTAAAATTTTCATGATCAGTTATCACTATCAATCTGTTTCTGCAAGATTCCCATGTACGACACATTGTGAAGGAAGCATCTACGCTCATCTGAATGGCTGTCATTAGAATGTTCTCTCTGTTTCTGAACAGAAACACCTCTGTCTTACACAGACACTTAGGAATGCTCCTTGACTTGCTATTCTGGGTGATACTGCAGCAATAAGAACTTTATTTATTTAATCTTAGCTTCTCATTTCTGTTCCCGTTTCCCTTTAAAATCCCACATCTGGTAACTGGAACAACTTTTGCAACACAAAACAAAACAAAAGCAGCTTTGCTTTTATTGGATAATAAATGTAAAATGACAAGTAGTTAATGAGAAGGATGCTCAAATATTAGTGTAGTACACTATCAAAAATTTTTTTTGAATGTTTCTTCTCTAAGTTTGCTACTATGGGGTACAACTGCAATTTATTTTTTATGTTCAGACCTGCTTAGACTATTTTCAAGACTAAATCACTAGAATATAGCCATGGGTGTGTAAAAACTATTAGCTAGCCATTAAAATGCAAAATGTCCATCACTTTGTGCAGTTTTACAAGTATGTGGTGGTATGAAACCACTAGGAATAATATGGTTTTTGATAATTATTTTATAGTAGTAATTATTTTAATTATTAATTATTTTAAGTATTAATTTAAATTCAATTGTGGTCAGAAATGCATTCTAGATAAACTATGTAATTTATCCATAGGTAAATATAAACATATATTTAGTTTTATATATTCTGTGGACTCAGTTGTAAGAGTTGTCTCTTCATTTAAATGTTCAGCAGTCCTCTGTAACAAGTGTTGAACCAAGTATTTAAATAAAATGGGCTGTGTCTGGCATTCAGGTTTTTTCACAGATTAAAAAATGTATCAGAATAACTACTGACAGGGAATGAAAATCGCTTCTTGGAATCACTTGTAAGAAAAAGAAGAGAATAAAGATGAGTGGGCTCTCAAAATATTCTGGGAAAAGCAACTTAAACTTGAAGAAAGAAGTTACAAATCTACATGCTTTCTGTATGCTAAAGCCAAACCAAAGCTATTGTGTCCTAATATTAGGCATTTTTTGAAGTTCTAATGCAAATTTTCTATTCAGATCTGCTTAAATATTTAAAATCTAGTATAGTATTTATTTAAATATAGTAAAATATTTTACTATAAACACAAAATATTTTATCTCTGTTTTGGAAATGGTTGAAAATTACTAATCAGAGAGGGATATATTTTCCAATGCCAGCACATCTTTATATTGAAATAATAAAACCATGATGATAATCCATGGTTTAGGCTCCTCATTACTTTTCATTGTAGCTCCTTGGTTTTGTTGGGTCAGTATAACACTTTGGGCTGAAATTTAAATTTTGTAGCCTTTGTTAACTAAATATTTGTGGAAGTTTCTTGTTTAACTCTAATCAGGAAGATTTTTAAAGGCTACTTTTAAAAATAGATTTAATTGAAAATTCATAATTTTTTCAACAGCTCTAACAATAAGCCATCCAGAATTACAGCACTAATTCTGTTGCAGCTGAAAATCGTTAATCTTACATTTCAGTCACCATAAATTTTGATTTCTACCATTTAAAAAAAAAAATGAACGGGTACCACAACTATCTCTATATTTTCTCAACAGTTTCACTATATTCCTAAGTGTCCTCATGCCTATACAATACTAAAGGAAGAAACACATAAGGAAATGTATTTCTTCTCCAGCTCTTCAATCTTTCTATACCACAATACTTGTTTCTGAAGACAAATTATTTTAGAGACTGAAAACTATGGATTGTAGTCAACTGTCCTGACTACATTAACCTTCATTGCTGTGGAAGTAGTTATGCCAGGTCCTGTAGGGCAGGCTATGCATATATGTACATATGCTCTATAGAGGAAGCTAATGAGAACTGAGCAGTGTGAACAAAACCATGTGGGGCAGAATCGGGAACATAAATATGCTTTGGATGCCCAGATCGGCTCTCCTCTTTGCATTAAAATGACCTGTAGTATAAAAGGAGTTACTATGCTAACAAGCTGCAGCTGGTTGTTAACAGTGTTTGCAGAAGGGATTGCTCCTAGGCTTTTCATCATGAGCACAGACATAGCAGAGACCTTATGTATGGAAGGTGATGTTAAATGAGGCACTCTCACTCACAGGCCACTGATCTAATCATTATGTCATTCTCTTTTTGAGACAATAACATAAGAATTATTCAGATAAACAGCCTAAAGATATTCATTGGAGAAAAGTAAAATATCAGTAAAATGTAAAAATATGTGCAAATATAATACTGCAAATGAAAATATGACAATAAGATTGCTATGATCTTACTCGTTATGGAAGCCTGTAAGGCATCTATATTCTAATGCAATGTTAATTATTTGAGGACAGTCATTTTTGCATTGGCACTGTAGGCATTTCCCAACTTGTGTGACAGTTGCTGTAACTTATTAGCATCAGAAAAAGTGTAATATATCTTTATACTTTTTTTTTTTTTTTTTTTTTTTACATTTTAAGGATTTCCTTTTTTTACTTTTTACATGGTCTTATGTCATGTCAAAAGCCAAAATGTGTCCTGCAACAGTAAATTATAAAATAGAAATAAAACAATAATTGAATTCTGTGTGACTGAGTACTGACTTAATGAATTTACTGTGATTCAGATCAAGCAGGGATAAAATATCACTGCAAAATCAACTCATTTTCTGTATTTTGAATATATTTAAGATGACTGTCAGTGATAAATAACAAGAGTTTGAAATAGAAAGTTAAGATTCTTGAACTTTTGTTCTTCTTGGCAATTTTGTGTTTAACACTCCACTTTTGCAATTACATTAAAGATAAATACCAATTTTAAATGTCCTGCCCTAATTCACAAGCAGTATAAAGAACATTTGTGGTTATTCATTGTCAGTACTTTCATGGCATAGCCAATTCCTGCATTCTCTTTCACTAAAAGGTGTTAAAAGGAATAATGCTTGACAAATGGAAAACAGACTACAGTTAGTCTTTTTTCTTTATTGTACACATAGTGCTTTTCCTGTAGAAAAGCTTTTTCAGAATCGTGAATAGGACACAGAATAATTAATGATAGGAACAATTTACATAGCAATATTTTAATTTTTTAATGTCCCACAGTTCATAAGTCTAAGTAAGTAGGATATCCTCATATCTTGCATCGCCATCTTGCAAAACTGGTTAAAAAAAGGCGGTGGCGGGGGGAAGCAAAGCAGACAACAACCTAGCAGCCCCCACAGCCTCTTCTTCTGCCAGAGTATCCTCTCAGGCAATCCTTATATTCCCTTATCTCTTTACCTTCATCGGGTGATCCCTGCTAACCTCTAATGGTTGGTCTCAGAAAATCCTTTAATCCATTAAGTAATCAGATCATTATTTTCATCCCTGGCCAACCTTTCTTCCTATCCCTACTTATTTCCCCCTTTTTTGTTTACTGATGATTCTCACTGCTCCTTTGTTATAGAGAGCTTCTAAGGCTCACACTCCAGCATACTTCCGAGTGTCCAGAGCTTCTACAGCTCACAATCCCACATATTCCCAAGTGTCCCAATTTCTCTTTTTCTGCTCCTTATTTCATAGATCTTCTGCTCCTGACTCATAAAGTCTCTTATCATCCTCGACAGCTAGCCTCCTGCTTTTCAGCAACTAAAGCTTCCATGGCTCACACTTTCCCCAAGCATCCAGAGCTTCCATGCCTCACACTCCCCTCAAGCATCCAGAGCTTCCTCGGCTTGCACTCCTTCCAAGTGTCTAGAGCTTCCACGGCTTGCACTGCCCCCGAGCATCCAGAGCTCCCACATATTCCCAAGGGTCCAGAACTTCCACAGCTCACATTCCCCCCACATAGCTCAAAGCTTTGTTACCATTTATGTTATTTTCCATTTTCTTTACCACATGCTATTCACAACCATCCACCTGAGTCCCAATTAGGACACAATTTGGGGGAAAGAAAAAAAGGCAAAGCAGACAACAACCCAGCAGCCCCACAGCTTTTTCTCCTGACATAGCATTTTCCCTGCCCCACAATCATGTGATCCTTATCTTCCCTCAGCTCTTTACCTTCACCAGGTACCAGGTGATCCTTGTTAACCTCCAATGGTTGGCTTCAGAAAATCCTTTAATAAATTAAGTAATCAGATCATTGTTTTCATGCCTGGCTAACCTTTCTACACAGGAAATTTCATTTATTTATTGTCTCTTTAGCTATTTGACATTAAGCCAAATAGCAATTTCAAAAATATCAGAATGTGAGAATCTCTATCATATATTACTTTCTTAAAAGAATATTTTTCACTAGATGTAGCCACAAGTGACCAGAACCCACTTCCTGGGAGCTTTACTTGTGCTGCCTCAGCTTACATGAGAAAGACAGAAACATGACAGATGTGAATCCTTGTTAAATCATAACTGTCTGATTTCTGGATGACTGAAAGCACTCTGAGTGTTTCCATAAGCACTCAGCCAAAAAACAGCATAAATAAAACAGAGAAAATCATGGCTTAGCATTATGTTACAATTTGGGATATATTTTGGGAAAATCTATTGTTAAGTCATACAGACATGCTCTGTACACAGGGTCATACTCTGTTACACATTGCCATGAGATCTATCAATGTGAAAACTGCTACAGAAGCTTTCTAGTATCTTTACTCATGTGTATGTACTTCTGAGAAAATGGAGAGAGTCTAGAAGTAGTCATAACTATTTTTAAGTACTATTCATGACATTGTAGATAATTTCTCATTTCATATCATCTCTATACAGTGCGATCTTTTCCTGTTTCTTTCCTTCAGATAAGGAATATAAAAAGAGGCCATGTGGCCCAAAAGTGCATCATCATTGTGGCAGCATTTATTCAGGCCTTGGTGGAGAAATCACTTTTTATCCTGCAAAGAGAACTGCAACAGAGTAACTTCATAATTAAATCAGAATTTATTTCATTGAGAAGGAGGCGTAAAAAGGAAAAAGGACAGAATTCCAATTAAATTTAATAGGGTTTGCCCAACTCTGACTTTTTAAAAAATGATTTTTAAATGTGTTTATACAAAGTTAATTTGGGTCCCTTCTCATTGAAATTGGTAGACAGTGACCTTAATATTAACAGAGTTCCCTTTAAAGAATGTCATGACAAAATAAGGTTTTCCACCCGCAAAACTACAAAATGAGAGTTTCCTTTTAAATGTTGAAAGATGAAGTTTTCTGTAAGTTTTGATGATATTTGATAGCTTCAGTCATAGGATGTTTCCTAGACTTGCGAAAATCAGTATCTTCTACCACACTATCAGAAAAAAACAGAAATAGCTAGAGTGTCCTCATGCAATCCTAATTTTTCTAAGGGGAATAGGAAATAGTGTCAGCTAAAGCCCTCCAAATTTTTACTGCTTTTACCCTATTTTTTTACAAAATGTTATTGTTTCCATTTTCTCACCTCTTTTAAAAGAAAAGGTGTTGTTAAAGGAACAGTTAAAGGAATCAAATTATGGAACATAGGTTTAAGATAAACACCTAGGTCTCAGATAAGAGGTACCAAGCAGTTTTGGTACCTCAGGAAGTGAGATGTGCCTACAGACCAATCCACAACATAGTGGATTCCCAGCATTCCTGGAGTCTCTCAGAATGCATAGAAAATTTAAGGCATAAACTAGGAGAGGAACATGTGTGCCAACATGAACCAGATTAAAACCAGCAGTTTGGAAAATGATGCTAGTTTAAATTACTGTGGGTCCATCTTCAAAAGAATGATCTCTCACTCTTTCTCCATGACATGCAGATAGCTGTTGAAGAAGATAAAGGGCATGGTTGATGCTCTTTTTATGTATCACTGTGATATATATTGGCTAGGCCAAAATTTACCCTTAGCAGTGATTCCCAGTAGTAGACAAGCTAGAATGATTTATGTTACTTTATATCCCATGATGTGCCCTGGGAAAATAAAAAGACATTTCCAGACAAATTAAGATGACAACCAGACTTACATAATGAAAATGTGGCAAGTGTATTGGTTTTCCCCTAACATCTAATTTAACATATAAATTGAATTGGTTTCAAATGCCAGATCATTAGATAGCTGGAGTACACAGATATTTTCATAAAAGACTGATCCATGAAATATATAAATAGCATTTGGAAATGTCACATAAAGATAAACTGTGCTGATTGCTCAACTTTTCATATGTACATTTTCCAAAGTCTGCTAATGTTATAAAATTAGACCCATTTTCTGCTGCCTTATATGTAATATTATTGTACTCCAATCCTTAGCCTTTATTTATTCTTTTTAAATGACATCCTTAGGAAAAGCTTTTCTCTTCCACTTGATGATTAGGAGGAAACAGAACTGAGATGATGACAGGACTTTTGTTTAAGAATAACTTGACTATGTGGAGACTAAACAAACTCAGGTATAGAAACATTTCAATCACAGCTACATGCTATTTGTTTGAATGATGTGACTCCACTATCCCATGTTAAGGCTCAGGAGAGAAGCTGGGGAGGTTGGTGTAGATGTCCCAGCCATCAGGGGCACAGTCAGGGCACAGAACCATGGAGCTCCAGAGGTCTCTCCAAGTGTTCCTCATGGTCCTTCCAATGATACTTAAGGAGTCCCTTCCAAAAGGTATCCGATCAGTCTCCACATGCATCCCTGCAGTTTCTCTTCCCCACACCCCTCAGCACCTCTCCCCAGCATGCCCAGACCCCTCATCTCCTCAGTTCCACCCCTTGGGACTTGCACTATTGACTCCTCTAAGCACCAGCTCCACACTGCCACCAGCATCCTTGCCTATACCAGTCCCCTTGGGAAGTTTCTTAGCAATCACAGCCCATCACAAGGCTATTTGCACTTGAGATGCCCCATCCTGTTAGGGTAGTGCAGCCTGTGCACTGTCACCACTGTCAGCTGGGACTAGTTCTGGCCATGTGCCACAATGACCATGTATGGAAAGGTAGAAAGTATCTCAAGAAATACCTCCATGCAATAATCTAACTAACATGATCCTGCAAGCCCCCATGTCACGGGGGGTTCAGTCACCTGCAGGTGTTTACTCCAGGTCACACTCTGAAGTGTCTGCTCTCACAGGAGAGAGAACAAGTAATTCAACTGCATTCAGCAAAATTACCCATAGGCATATATACCTGCTCTTAATCATACAGTGATAATAAATGGATTTCCAATTAGCAACAACTTGTTATACAAATATTTCAGGGCCTCTCCATATACTCTCCTACCTCTCTGTAAGCATGCTGTGTATGTTTGAAGAGTATGAAGTGTATGGCCTGAATAACAAAGGTACGTGGACTGCCTACAGCAAGATGAGAGGAAACAGTATTGTACTGTCTAAAAATGCAGGTTTGTTGCATGTATAAAGCATTCAGCTAATCCCTGAAATATAGATCTATAATAATGTTTTGCACTGGAAATGTAAATAATTCAGACAGGTGAATAATTGGTAAGCTGTCATAAATCCTTGCTCTTCTGTTTTATGATAGGTAGTTTTCTAAAATAATAGCTGATTTCTAAGTGGAACAATTGTGTCTGAGTTTGAGTTACTATAATCTGACTCAGTCCATTTTGTTTCAAGAGAAAACAAGCAACATAGCACAAACTGATAAACTATAAAGGTGATACACTGTATTTTGACTGGTACTAATCATAAATGTCAGAGAGAGCAGAAAAAAACATAATTTTTCAAGGGGATATATGAAGCTACTCTGGTAGCATAACTTGGTGGCAATTTAAAGAAAACAACCTAAGATTTCTACGAATTTATAATTTTTATGCTTAGAATAATTGTTGAATTTTGTGGATTTTTTTTTTCTTATTTTAGTGCTGGCTATGGTAGGAAATGCTCACTGCACCTGACCTGGGGAAGTAAGATGAACCTTTCATGGGCTCATGAAGAGAAACCTATTGACAGATGGATTAATTATCACTAAAGTCCAAAAAATAGCTTACTGAAGCATTGTGTTCACAGTTTTAATATACAGGTGACAAAAGCACAGAGAACTATAAAATGCAGAAATATAGAAAACTTAGCTTTGTTTTTTTTTTTTTACAACCGAAATAAATATTTTTATTTTATCTTTATACTTTGAAATAGTATCTGTGATGCATGTAGGATAGTATGATATTTTGTGATAATAATTATACTGATCATAAATTGTAATAATCCTTTGCAGGGAAAATATTCTGATGAAAATATGTTATCCTTAGGATTCCAGATACATGACAAAAAGTTTTTGGAATAAATTTTATTTTATGTGTGTGTATGTAAAATGTGTGACAATGTAAAGAAATATCTATTCCTTTGGTATTATATCCAAGAGGGACACTATCTACAAACACAATTGTTTCCAGAAGCAATTAGATTTAGACTAGTAGATTTAGACTACTTATCTTAGTTATCTTTCTTAAAATCGGATAAAACAAAGATACTTATATCTTTCTATTGACTATTGAGGGGACATATGTAGGTGTATTACACTAGATTATCGTCTTTCAATGTTTAAAATAATAAATCAAATCCAAAGGAAACATGGAAGCCTCAGGCTTTGTATTATTAAAAACCAAGCCACTAACCATGTTGTAAGTAATAATCATTCACAGGCATGGAAATAAAATAGACAAACTCTTAGGTTATTAGCAGGCCTATAACATCTACAAGCCTGTAACAAACACTGTAATCTTTCATCTTCCAGTCATAATTTGCCAACAGAAGGAAGCTTCGTTCCTTACTGTGTTTTACTCTTCCGGTAATAAAATTAATTTTTCCACCTCATTTAGCAGTTGTGGTTAGAAGGCACTGATTGTAGGAGTAGAATTAATTCACACAAATTGGACTAATAAAAGGTAAAATAAGTGAAATAAATAAAGTAAAAATAAATAAATAAATAAAAGGAAAGCGAAACATGTTGGCCATAGCAAGTTTGGCCAAAGGGCTGATGTTTCTTGTCAAAGTGGCAGCGGGCACCTGTGGAGAAGCACTTGATATTTTCTAGTCTGCAGAAACTGTGAATAAGTTTGATTTAACTGAGGCAGAGAGGCTGCAAATTGATTTCTTGATTCATTTAGGACACAGCCAGAGGTAGCATATAGAAAACCCCAGAGAGGAGAGGATGACTTTATTGTTTCCTTCCTTAATAGGTGTAAAGGGCTGCAAGCCTGTCTAGTGGTGGTAGGTTCATCTGTGCAAATGACAATGTAAGGTATTTGCCAGGTGGGCACATCAACTGCTTGATCCCAAGGAGAGCTGTGAGCAAGAGCCACAGCATACACTCGCGACTTGTGTCCTCCTGCAGCCGCCTGTCAGAATTGGATAAAACCAGCAGACATGGAGAGCCCCAGCCCCACTGCCAGGTGGAGGAAATGAGGTTTTATTAATTGCATGCTGGGCAGTCGTGCCCAGGATTGTTTCGCTAAGTTAGCAGGTCTAGTTCAAAATAAGAATTAACTGAAAATTATATATTTATATATGCTATATATACTACTTTCAAGGGAAAAAGGGAAAAAAAGAGAGAGAAAATGATTTTTAAAAGGCCCAAATTTTGAAAGAAATAAGAAGCTAAACAGTAACTTAACAGTAAACAGTAGTTACTTTAGACGTTCAGGCCTTCCCTATAAGTGATATAGCTATAAATATATAAATTAAAAATGAATTTGATTGCTTGTTCATGTAGATTGCATTTAATTTAAAAATGTAATTTTGTGAGGTAAAGATATTTTACAAGGCTACAGCCTGAATTACATTTCATACTGGCATATTTTATTAATGGATTAATGATGTGCTAAAGAGACATAAGCTTTAGCCTGAGAATTTATTTTATAGTTTGAACTTATGAAATACCTAAAAAATACAGTAACTGTATAAATACTTCATATATATTTATATATTTTTGTTGTTGTTGTTCTTTCCAATTTTGTAGTATGCACTCTGCCATTTTTAGATCTGTCATAAAGAAAGCAAAGCATCTTCCTCTTGTAAACTTCCTGTGAGTTATGCTAATGGAGAGGAATCTTTAGCAGATTAACCATTTGCTGATAATATTACACAGAATCACAGAATGGTGGAGGTGGGAAGGAACTTCTAGAGATCATCTAGTCCAACCCCCCTGCTCCAGCAGGGACACCCAGAGCACATGGAACAGGGTGGCATCCAGGTGAGTTTCAAAGATCTCCAGAGAAGGAGACTCCACAGCTTCTCTGGGCAGCCTGTGCCAGGGCTCTGTCACCCTCACAGGAAAGAAGTTCTTCCTCATATGGAGGTGGAACTTCCTGTGTTTCAACTTACACCGGTTACCCCTCATCCCATCACCAACCACCACGAAGAGGAGCCTGGCCCCATCCTTCCTACAATCACCCCTCAGGTACTTGAACATGCTAATCAAATCTCCTATCAGACTTGTTTTCTCCAGACTAAACAGGCCCAGCTCACCTAGTCTTTCCTCATATGACAAATGCCCCAGGCCCTTAGTTATCTTCGTGGCTCTCTGCTGGACCCTCTCTAAAAGCTCAATGTCCTTCTTGTGCTGAGGAGCCCAGAACTGCACCCAATACTCCAGCTGCAGCCTCACCAGAGCTGAGTAGAGGGGCAGAATCCCCTCCCTCGACCTGCTGGCAATGCTCCTCCTGATGCAGCCAGGATCCCATTGGCCTTCTTGGCCATGAGGGCACATTGCTGCCTCATGGTTAACCTGTTGTCAGCCAGGACTCCTTCTCTGTGGAGCTGCTTTCCAGCAGATCTACTCCTAATCTGTCCTGGTGCCTGGGGTTATTCCTCCCCAGGTGCAGGACCCTGCACTTGTCTTGTTGGACCTCATGAGGTTCCTCTCTGCCCAGCTCTCCACCCTGTCTAGGTCTCTCTGAATGACAGCACGGCCCTCGGGAGTGTCAGCTGCTCCTCCCAGTTTGGTGTCACCTGCAAACTTGCTGGTCCTCCAAGTTATTGATGAACAAGTTGAAGAGTACCGGGCCCAGTACTGACCCTTGCGGGACTTCACAGACCATGGGCCTCCAACCAGACTCCCCATTTATCACCACCCTCTGGGCTCTGCCATCCAGCCAGACCTCAATCCACTTCACTGTCCACTCGCCCAGTCCACTTCCTAAGCTTTCCTATGAGGATGTTATGGAAGATTGTGTTGAAAGCCTTGCTGACATCAAGGTAGACAACATCCACAGCTCTCCCATCATCCATCCAGCTAGTCATTGCATCGTAGAAGGCTATCAGGTTCATCAGACACGATGATATCTAAATGTGGTCAAGAATGGTTATCTATGATATCCGGTACAAAACAGAAAATGCCTGCGTGGTGTTTAACCAACTGATATCAAGCACAGTTGATAACCAATATTTTCCTCACTTGCATATTATTTATAGAAAGAAATCTTTGACTGGATTGAGACTAGTGGTGTAAACTAAACTTTATAGACTTTGCCTTCTTTGCCTGAAGAAAGCCAATGTCACTCTAGTCTTAAAAAAAGGCAAAAAGGAGGAGCTGGGAAAATACAGGCTGGTCAGCTTCACCTCCGTCCCTGGAAAGGTGATGGAGCAGCTCATCCTAGAGACCATCCCTAGGCATGTCAAGGAAAAGAAGGTGACCAGGAGTAGTCAGCATGGATTCACAAAGGGGAAATTTTCTTTCAGAAATGCATAAATTTGATCCATTAGATTTATAAATTACATGTTGTTNTTTTCTTTCAGAAATGCATAAATTTCTAGTGCATAAAGGGGAAATTTTCTTTCAGAAATGCATAAATTTGATCCATTAGATTTATAAATTACATGTTGTTATTTTCTCCTTCAGCTAAGAAAGTTTTAAGACTCTTATATTTATTTCTTAGGAAAATTATACTTTCTAGACAGTGTTTTTTCTTTTACTACCCATTTCCCAGATAACAATTCTGAGCACTTCCCAGAGTGTATGATTTCTGTGATGTTCTTAAGATGCTCTAACACTGCTGCAATAAGCTGTCCTTTCTTTCATACTATGTTACTGCACAGCAGTGAGGATGAATAGTACAATAACATAATAAGTATCAACAACATATATTTTGAATTGTTAAGGCTGAGAAGATCACAAAAGTAATTTAAAGCAGAATGAGAGGCCAAATGTGCAGAATTTACCTTCATGACTGAAAGTTATTCATAACCAGAAGAATTCACAAAAAAAAAAAACTCTCTTTTGTGCATCTTTTTTTTTTGTAAAGTCAGAAGTGAGCTCACTCTGTCTTACTACACTAAGCCCACAGTAACTGAAAATATTTTTTTGTATTTTTAAAGTACATTGCATAGGAAAATTGCTCCTATTCGTTGCACTAGGTTATGAAGTATAGTAGTGTATAGGTGGGTGATGAGAGCAACCTACTATTAGGCAGTTGCCTAGGGTATCTTGTACCAATCATGGGTCTTCCTGAACAAAACAAAACTTACCTAATTGGTAAAAACAAACAAACAATAAAACAAAGAACGAAACAAATATGTACCATTGCTGGGACAATAATTATAATTTAGGGTGATGTATCTAACCGCTTCCTTTTTTCTTTCACTTCTGCTCTTAATTTTCTTTTTCTTCCTTTGAATAGATTTCAACAACCTGCTCTCTCACATCCCGTTTATTGCCTATTTACAAGAGCTGTCCAAGAATCTATAACAGGACCCAAACCATGGGGAATGATAGGAGACAGTGGTCATGACAAGAAATGTAAATCTAGTGATAAAAATCTAAAATCGTGATGAGCAGTGGAATTCCACCCAGGGAGAAATATGGGTATCAGACTGCACTTTGTATTAAATGTGCAGGGAAAATTTTCAGGTTTAACACCTAACTGAAAGATGGCACTGGAATTAAAATGTATGAAAAGAATGAAATAAAGCAACATAAAATAAAATAAAGCTGTAGTTGCAATTCCCATCTGAGCTGTTCATATCACACTTGCAGGATTAAAATGAATAACTGATGTACTCAGGAATCTCATGAAAAAGAGCTGCAGAATTCATTAATCTAGAGAATTAAATTATATAGCATTGGTTCTGTAAATTGTTGAAGTTATAGGCAGATTTAATGATTAAAAGGTCTTTTCTATCCATTTACTAATGCAAAGTTCCAAAAAGATGTTTATGATATCTGTATTTATCCATGCTATTTAAGAAAGTTATGGTGCAGCAGTCCTGCTTTATGATTCTTATCTACCCAAATGCTAAATGTTGCATAAAGCAGAAAGCAAGGGAAAAGGGAACAAAATTAAGTGCATTGAGAAAATTACATCTGTAACCTGTTAGTGGGTCATCCCCATTCAATTGACAGTAAAAGATTTTCAGTTTGAGATCAAGAAGTTGAGAAACTGGGTCTTTTCTGAAGCAAGCAAATATATCATTATTTTTTATTACTTAGTTTTGACACATACTGTCTCGATACCACCTAGCATAACGAGTGACTATGCCACACTATGCATTGTTTTAACACAACAGAATGCAGGACATCTTAATATATCACACTGTGACACAATGATGTGAGTCATAAAACATACTTCAAAAGACTTTGCATATGGTATTGCTCCTCAACCTATTATCTGAGCAGTTTCCCTACAAATTATACATATGAACTTGGAAAAAAAATGACAACAGATTGCAGGCCAGTTGTTTTTACTGGATTACAAAGTGCTCTGTCCTCTAACTGTAAATTCACACAGTCTTTTTATGGAATTGAACAGTTCATTTAGGGAAATGTCTTCAAAATAAACTATCAATAAATAACGTAAAGCCTAATCTGTTTTGACCTAGAAAGCACTACTCTTTCCATACCATAGTTTCCTGTTCCTTTTAATTCTCCTTGACTTTTTGGCTGGCTTACTATTAAACACACAACTACCTATGAAATAGCATGGGGCAATCAAAGCCCGTTTTTCACTATTAAGGAACTGACACCTATTTATTAAATATATATAATCCATTAACAGTGGACTTTCTGGACATAAATTATTTAAAACTACTGCAGACTGAAGGATATGAGTTCTGGCTTATATAAACTAGTGAATTAAGTCTTTGTCTAATCAGTTACTATGGCAACTTTATGGCCTGCCCAGTTTCAGCTGGCTTGTAATGAATTAAACAGTCAGAAACCTGGAGAGACTCCTAAAAGAAGGAGAATTATGTGGATGAAACTAGCTTTAAAGAAGAGAGATAGCCATAGAAACTCATTTTGGTAATCTCCATTGTACAAATTTATTCTTGTGAGTAGTATTAAACAATCTGATTTAGTCAATCATTGCATCTTTGAGTACTCATGCATACATCATACATCTATATGCACCCAAGATATTCATCCTAATATGCAGGAACGAGACAATGCTCTCAGACTCAAGGAAGAAGGCTAAATGAGGAATGAAAATGTCTACAAAGCAGACATATTGGTATCCAAGTCTAAGGCCAAGATGTGTGTTGAAAAAGACAGATTCAAGCCAAGACTTTAAAAAAGGCTTTCACTGCAAATTTTCTTAAACCCCTGTGAAGAGATGAAGTACTCCAGAACTGTTCCAGGACAATTTCAGCTTGCCTTTAACTGTTATGAATACATTTTATACCAATTAATGCTCATGATAAACATTTTTGGAAATTATATTTGACTTATGAAGGTTTGGACTATCTCTTAACACAGGATATTTCATTTGGTGTGTTACTCAGATTTATTGTTCCATTCTTGTATTTTCCTAAAATATCACCTCCTAGCATAAAGAGCCCTGTACTTCTCACATACAAATATCTTTGAAATCCTCTGAAAATACTTAACTTTAAAACTTCTTCCAGCAGTGGTGTTGCATCACTTCCTCAGGAAGGCCTCATGACAGTAACTTCCATAACTTTTATTAATCCTTTGCCCAGTAGAAACTACTTTGATTATGCAATGAACTGCACTGATGTCATAGCACTGACACCAGCCTTCAGTGATTTTATATTCTTTTGAAACAACTGGGAGAATATAGTGTTCTGCAACTCTCTACTAGACATGGAGATATTGCACCAAAATTCTGCAGTTCTTACAGAATACAGTGGAAAAAGACAAAAAAAAATCATGTTGGTATTTCCAAATAACTCCAAATGAGCTAAATTGGATATACCATTAGATTTTAACTAATGGACTTTTAAAGTTGAAGAGAAAAAAGATTAACAGAGCTGATTGCTGGTTCCCACATCCTTTGTCTAGGAAAATGTTGTACATAAACCATGAGGCAACTCATCCTGTGAATGGAGGACTAAACTGCCGGTGACCTACCACACTTCAGATTTCCTTTCTAGTGCAGATCTGACCCTGCATTTAGCCTATTCCCCAATCATGTTGAGAAAATAAAATTATCATTAGCTTATTTCTGTATTCTAAAAGTCAAGATCTTCTACTCACTCCCTTTTTCATGTCACTTACTTGCTACTATTTACGATTCTTACCCTGTTAAACCCCAAGTTCTGTCTCATATTAGTCCAGAATTTATTTATAGTAGTAACTCCTTCTGTTTCTAGCTTGCTTTATGGCTTCAGAAGGTTCTTTGGGTGTCAGAAAAAGAAGTTAATGAAGTTTAAAAAAATTTTGAGTTTGATTACATGTTTTAACACTCTAGAAATACATGAGAGAGTAAGGATACCTGGTTAATTTGAAATAAAAAGATAAGGTTATAAAGTTACAGTTACTTTTGAAATAGGCAGAATTACTCTCTGAATGCCTCACAGAGACTCTGACTTAACAATGGATTGCATAACTATTTATCTTGTGCAATAGAGTTCTATGAAGTTAAAAAAAAAAAAAGAGAGAAAAGAGAGAGAGAGGTATGACTGAGAGATAACACTGAATAGAGATGTGATAGGCTTATCCAGATATAAAGGGAGTAATTACATACAAAGATGGTAGAGAGGTAAAAATATAAAATTTCAATAAAGTTGCAATAAACTCTTATTACTGATGAGTGGAGGGAACAGGACTAAGAGGTGAATAGATAGGTAGTCAATATTAAGTCTAATTAGACTAAGACCAACAGGTTTAAAATGAAGAATGAAGTGGGGAGACAGTCTCCATGCCATAAGGAGAAGAGAGAATCTGACTTTGGCTTGGCACAGTAACAGGAAAAATCTTGTTTTACAGAGGCTAAAAACAAAATAGAATAGAAAAGGAAATAAATCCAGTTTGAAGATCTTTGACATAGATGAATTAAATTAATTATATAATACCATTTATCTGACCTGAAAAATACTGTGCCCCTGTACATTTCTGTCAGAAAAGTGTCTACTAATACAATGAAAACAGAGAACTACACTGAATTGATACATCTTTGCTATGAAAAAGCTATCAGTGTTTAACATAATTGATAGTATGAGTGAATAAAAAGGGTGAGAATAAAAAGAGTGATATGTTCCTGGTGGAGGAGAGGAACAGTGAAAGGATAAGTGAGGGAGATCAAAAGATGGAGGTAAGTCTCTGATCAGTGAGGGCTAAGTGGGAGAGAAATTCATATTGCTCCTTTGCAGGAGGTAGCAGAAGACTCACCATCTGAGAACTAGACTAAGATAATAAAAAAAGCATCAAAGTGTATTTTTTTAGCAAGTTTGATAATTAGACCTTTTCATTCTGTAATTATGACTATTCTGAAAACTCTTCTTTCTTTTATTTTTTTCTTTATTTCTTTTAATATACCAAGATCCACTCAGATTCTCCTTTTTCCTGTCTCGTGTTTTTTGCAAACTTTCTGAGGGATGATGTATTCTTGCAGCAATTTTTCAATTTACATGCACTGTACTGCCGAGCAGAGGAGGACTGTCTGGTGCTAAACACTGGGCTTTTTGTTTTTCATATGAATATGCAAGAGCCATTGTCTGTTCATGAATCTAAATTGTGTCTTTAAATTCTGCTATGTATCACAGCAAATTTTCTACCTTATAATGAAAACCCTTCTTTTACCCATACTGTTAAAACTAATTGTTCACTGCTTCATTTGTTCCAATAGCAACGTTTTATCAGTAAACAGAGTTGCTGAAAATTAAAATGTATTTAGCTGTTCATAAAGTGTCTGAAACTTTTTATGCATTATATTTACTTCATAAACTTGTCCTAGAAAGTTTCTCAACAACAAGCAACTACAACTTGAATCTAATTTCAGACAGGAATCCTGCTGGCAAAGTCTAGCTGACATTATTTAATGGTGTGTTAATACCTCATGATTTGTTGAGAATTGACTCCAAAGTAAAAACATAAACATAAGGTAAAATATAGCAAAAAAAAAACAGCTTAAATGAAATACTGGAACTACCCTTTAACAGTTGGTGTGTAATCTTTGGAGAGGTAGAATCTGTTTAAAAACCATGATAAAAGTGAATCCACTATCCTATTAGTCTTAATGCATGCAAGGAACAATTATGAATGGAAGAAAAAAAGAAAGTTAATCCTAAAGAGAATTTTGGAGTATTTCATGAAGTGCTTTCCTTAAAATCATCTGGCAAACAACTTCAAGCATGAGTCACAGAATGTGGTCCTTTACATCGTTACACTGACAAGTGGTTCTACAGTACTGAGTGGTATCCTGTGGAGCTGAAAATGTTCCAGTAGGATTTGCTCAGTGAATCAAACATCTTGTAATTGGATTTGCTATTTTTTTACAAAAAAAATGCCAGAAGGCAAGCATTTTTTTTTTAACTGTCTATGTGTGTTAGTCTTTTCAATCAGCAAAATATCTAAGGTAAAAGACATGTTTTTATTCAGAAGTTTCAGTGCATAAAAATAAAAAAAAATACAGATATTTAAAGAAAACTACAATTTAAATTAAGAATGTATTTATTTTTAAGTAGTGTAGTTAACCACAACTACTGGTGTACTTGAAACTTTTTAGTATCTTAGCTTCTTTTTACCAAATTGATTTCTCAGTCTAAATAAAATTGCTGAAACTATTGAATGAGTGCCCAAAATGAACACAATTTTTCATAATGTTTAACTCTCAGATAAGGATTTCAAGTTTTCTTTCACTTGGAAACATCTGGACTAAAGTAGGATGTAGTTGTATGGCAGAATATGGAAATACAATCATTCATTTATCAGTCATTAAAATGCCAGTGAACAGTTTAGTCAAACATAGTAAATTTCTGATGCAGTTATTAATATCCATTGCTACAAACTGTGTAATCTAAGGGAACTTTAGCTGTATCTACACTTACAGTCTTCAATACAAATTCCATCATGGTTCTGTCCTAGAACATTTTTCTATTTAACGCCACCTGTTTTAAATCAGCAGTATTGGTGATATCATTATATGTCTTGTTACAAGCAAAATTAACATTCCTTTTTTTTTCCTGTTTTTCTTTTGTAATGAAATGAGGTAGGGATGTTAGTGTCTTTGGTCCATGAAACAGTTAACCACATAACATCAATTCTCCAGTTAATAAATGTGGAGAAGCTATGGTACCCTCACCTACCTGAGAGAAATCCTAAAGGATTAATTATGCTCAGAGTCTCTACTGAAACTCCTCAGTGTGACATTCATGGTGATATCTGCTGGATCGTTTGGGGAATTTTAATAGCCTCTAAAAAATCTCTTAGTTTTCCTTTATTGCTTTCTGATGTTCCAGATTTAACTTTAATACTCTTTTGGTTCCAGCTGAAAAGCAGTAACAAAAGGACTCATGGGAAAAGGTCACAGTAATATCAGTTCCCCTTTAGCTCTCGCCACATACAGTGCTCATGTGAACCAACATGAGCCCAAAGGTTACTGGCTCAGAAATAAAGTGGCCTCATGGAGTCCCACCTACCATAAGCTTATCCTTCCCCGTCAAAGTCTACTCTACTGATGAGAGTGGTGCAGTTGACATTTTCTTTCCCTCACCAGTGATTCTGTAGACAGGTAGCACAGTACCTGCCAGACTGCCTGTTTCTAAAAGCGTCTCCAAGGATTTTTGAACAATATGAGTCTCCTTCTCCCAAGGGCATGCCTGAAGTGTTTGGAGATGATTTTGATATAATATGATTGAAAGCAGAAGTGAAATAATAGTTTTACATTTCTAAAATTATGAGAATCTTTATCCAAAGATTCTCAGCAATGGCAGCAGTATCTGAGAGTGTGGAAGTGGACTCAGGAAAGCTGAACATAGGCCACATTCTTGCCTCAGGTACATAAACTCCAGGAAACTAGATCAATAGCCAATCATTTGGTTCTGAATTCCTTGCTGGAACAAATTTGAGAAGAACAAGAGACTGCATATCCTGTCTTATGTGACTACAGGCATTACAAAATAGGTATAGTGCACCCAGTTAAGTGTGATAAAGCTCAAAACAAATAGGCTGTGTGAGCACTAATAGTTATAAGTTTTAAGTTAGAAGAGAGCTTTCTGTTTTTCTCCATGCCCAGCATTTCTCCATATTGTCCACATTTATGTCTTTTGGTTATTAATGTAATTCTACAGAGGAAAGAATAACATCCAAAGATCTACTGAGGCCCGAGGTTGTAAAATATAAAATATGTCACCCCATCCCCTACACAGACAAGCTCCTTCAGCTTGCCTGTTGAACAGGATCAGCTTTTATATCTGTTTTTTTTCAGGTACTGGAAGAAATCTAATATTTCAGTTTTGACTTCAGTTTTTCCTTTCACTTAAAATGTATGGCTTACTTTTCCCTATAATTTTTTTATATACTTTTGATGTCATATATAGCATTTAAAAATTAAACGTCACAACACATGTCTGGAATCTTTAGTATGAACTTCCAACTGTTTACTATACTTTGAAGACGCAGGTTACTGTCACCTGAAACAGCATCTATGTTTTCTGCATTGACACAGGATTTTTAGTAAAACACTGGAGTCAGATGATGTATGTTAATATACTAGTTGATAAAATAATCAGTAAACAATTACAAAACAATTGGAATGACAGGATTTCTAGTCAATCAACTCTACACAGTTTAAAATTCACAGACTTAAAGACACTAATCAACAAAAAATTCATTTATGTAAAGCTCTTTTCTCCATGTTCTCAGCTGACAGATAATTACTCTGACAGTTCTATATAATAGTTTGAAGACTTTCTCTATGCATATAGTAACATATTTACAAAATGAAGAAAATAAGGTACTGATTAGAATTAAGTGAAATTTATGTCACATCATAACATCTAAATAATTGTTCTTCATATAAATGAAGTGCTAGGTGATGAGTAGAGACACATGCAAACATACTGTGTTAATGTATAACTGTCAGTCAATATGATATGATCAAACGTCACATCAAATTGTTCTTTAAAGAAGGCAATCTTCAAGGTCAAGCAATAGCTTTTAATCAGCGATTCATGCTGCATACATAGAAAGGCTATTGCTGATATAGCTCTACTTAACTGACTGAAGATGTTGTATTTTACATGATAGTTCTGGCAGCCACAGTATAGTTGAACTCAGCACACTTGTTAGACATACCATTCTGAAACTGTCAAAAGAAAAATGGTGTCTAAAACAGAAAGTCAAAGAGACTGAATTAAAATATTCAGATCTTGTACAAATAATATTTAAAATGAAAACATTATTAAAAACTAAATTAATAACAAAGAAGAGAAATGAGTGTAAAGGGCATTACAGCTAATGAGATCTGAGCTAGAGCAAGGATGATATAAAATCTACTTGTTCCTCAAAAAACTAATCAAAACAAAAAAGACTGGTTATATTTCTGTGGTGCATGCCAACTTTGAATTTTAGTAAAAAAAAAAAAAAGAAGAAGAAATTTAGTTCTTTTTTCCCCCCTCAGTACTGTTTTTTAACTGTCCAGATAAATATTCTGTTACAGCATCAATCTTCTGCTGTTCCAGTTTGCAATCATAGTTATTTGTGGAGCCAGAAGAAGAATCCAGCATAGTCGGACTACATATATGACATTTATTTCTTAGGAAGTAGTATGCCTTTTTCTGATGCTTCTTAATAGTAATTGTGAAGTTCATGAAAAATGGAAGACTTATATGAGATTTACCTTTGCACTACTACAAAACTAGAAAGCAATGAAAATGGTAATGATTTCTAACACACCAAGCCTGTAATAATTATTATCTACTTGTCTTCTCTATGAAATTCAGTTGGCCATTAGAGATATTGCATTAGAGATACCAAGATTAGGACTAAGTCCACTACTTCACACACACTAGAAGATTTTATCATTGATGCATACAGATTGAAAAAAAACCATTCAGACAATAATAACTCATTAGATGAGTTGATCTATATTTGATTCATTTCTTGGAAATGTTGAAGCAATATGAAAGTGTCAGCCAGACTGTGTGCAGTATAAACTATGGCCAGTGAGAGTGAGTCCAAATACATTCTTTTCTGGAAAGAAGGTAGAGAAGAATCATTATAAAACATCAGATTTATCAGTAATCAACTATGTAAAATAGAAGTAGGGCACAAACTGTGATATAGAAGACAAGCTACTAAAGAGTAAATGTAGAGTTGAAATAATGAGGTTTCTATAAAGTTTTTTAAAATAAAGTAATCTGTAGGTGTTGGTTAGAAATATTCTTTCCTCTTTAAACTTACAAGTAAAAATTAAAGATAATAGTATACAGAGAGAGAGAAATTTCATGACAATTTTACCAAGATCCACACACAGAAATTAGAATTGAAATAAAATTATGTTATATTTATACATCAGATAAGAAATGTATTTCAGAAGCTGGCTTTAATGAATTTGATTGACTCACATGAATTGCTCCATTTCCTTGATATTAGTGAAATATGCAAAGAAAACACCAAATTTCACTAATGGAATGCTTTTCAGTCTAGCATTTTTAGTTCTATTTAGCACTTTCAAAGACAGAGTGCAGTATTTTTCTCAGAAGTAATTTTTTTTCAAAATTCAGCAGTGAAACAGGACGAAATACATATTTACAGAATATTCTCTCTAGTAAAGAAGTACCTATGATTTTCCCTTTTACTATATTCCACTATCCCTCTGATTAGCATACCTTACTTATAACCAAATTAATTTTCTTTATTACAGAATGAAGCTACTTTGTTCTATCCTTCACCCAAAAGAACTGGAATATAATTTATCCCCTTCTTATTCATGCATATACATACACATATACATATAAAGTGTTTTAGAAGTTTGCTGTCTTGTATATCCTTAGTCATCTTAGTGAGCATGGATTCGCTAAAGGGAAATCATGCTTGACTAATCTGATAGCCTTCTGTGATGGGATGACCGGCTGGATAGATAAGGGGAGAGCGGTGGATGTCATCTACCTTGACTTCACCAAGGCTTTTGACACCGCCCCTCACAACATCCTCCTGGACAAGCTCCGGAGGTGTGGGCTGGATGAGTGGTCGGTGAGGTGGATTGGGAATTGGCTAGATGGCAGAACTCAGAGGGTGGTGACCAGCGGTGCAAAGTCTAGTTGGAGGCCTGTGTTGAGCGGAGTCCCCCAGGGGTCAGTCCTCGGTCCAGTCCTGTTCAATTTATTCATCAACGACCTGAATGAAGGCACGGAGTGCTCCCTCAGCAAGTTTGCAGATGATACGAAGCTGGGAGGAGTGGCGGATACCCCAGAGGGCTGCGCTGCCATCCAGAGGGACCTGGACAGACTAGACAACTGGGCGGTCAAAAACCTCATGAAATTCAACAAGGCCAAGTGCACGGTCCTGCACCTGGGGAGAAATAACCCCAGACACCAGTACAGGCTGGGGACCGACCTGCTGGAGAGCTGCTCTGCAGAGAAGGACCTGGGCATCATGGTGGACGACAGGTTGACCATGAAGCAGCAGTGTGCCCTCGTGGCCGAGAAGGCCAATGGCATCCTGGGATGCATTAAGAGGAGCATCTCCAGCAGGTCGAGGGAGGTGATCTTACCCCTCTACTCAGCCTGGTGAGGCCACATCTGGAGTACTGTGTCCAGTTCTGGGCCCCCCAGTACAGGAGGGATGTGGAGCTGCTGGAGAGAGTCCAGTGCAGGGCCACAAGGATGATCAGGGGCCTGGAACATCTGCCCTATGAGGAGAGGCTGAGGGAGCTGGGCTTGTTCAGCCTGGAGAAGAGAAGGCTGAGAGGGGATCTGATCTGTGTCTATAAGTGCCTCAAGGGAGGCAGTGAGGAGGATGGAGCTGGCCTCTTTTCACTGGTGGTCACTGACAGAACCAGAGGAAATGGCCACAAACTGAAGCATAAAAAGTTCCATGGGAACTTAAGGAAGAACTTTTTGACAGTGAGGGTGACAGAGCACTGGAACAGGCTGCCCAGAGAGGTTGTGGAGTCTCCTTCTCTGGAGATCTTCAAGACCCGCTTGGATGCAGCCCTGTGCCAAGTGCTGTAAGTGGCCCTGCGTGTGCAGGGGGATTGGACTAGATGACCTCTAGAGGTCCCTTCCAACCTTAGGCGTTCTATGATTCTATGATTCTATGATCTATCTCTCTCCCCAGCATACAAATTACTTCAACATTTTCTATAGACTGGAAATTTATTTTAGTTTTTTTTCTTGATATTATTCTTACAATAATAGACAGTAATAGGTATGTTTTTATAAGTAATAACATTGTCATAATTTGTAGTTAGCTACTATTATAAGAAATGGAATTCAAAACTATGTCAAACTAGTAAGGCACTGTAAACTAATATCCTGTTTCAAACAGTAGCAGTATTTGATTTGGAAACAGTTCTGGAACTAACAGTGTACACTGCCACTTTAGACCAAGAAAGTACATTTATTCCTAGCCTATAGGAATAATTGATGATTTCCATTGGGTGTAAAGGGAAGATATTGCTTTGAAAGATTAAGTCTATATTTTACAAATAAAATTGATATTCTAATTACTCTTTTGTATGTGTTAGTCTTTCCTAAACTAATGCTATCCAAAGCAAGGGACAGAAAAAGCTGTACTTCCTGAAGAATAGGACAGGAGCAGAACAATGGTCCATATTTCTCTCATTCCCTTGGGAAATTATTAGCAATAATTCACTTGCTCGTCTCTGAAAATACTTTTTTTTTTTTTAATGAGAGATTATTCTATTAAGGATTTATCTATTTGTTCACATTACTGTACCACCTAAAAGCTCTGTGCTTTTACTAAGCCTCTCTTCTGTTCCATATCATAATTATAACACAAACTACAAGGTCATTTCAGTTACAAAGAGCTTACAAATTAAGCGTAAAACAAGAGACAACTGATGGATAGAGAAAGACAGAAGAATTGAACGGAATAATGACACCACACTAGTCAGTGCTCTCAGCATAGAATCACCTTAATTATTTCCTGTTCCCAGCTTATTTTCTTAGGTTAGTAACACCTTTTTTATTTATTTTAATAAAGAAAAACAAGAAATAGAGTAGCAAACAAGATATTAATTGCTGGATGTTAATTCTGAGTGTAAATTAGAATATGGAGAATAGTAAGAAGGTGATTGTTTCACAAGGGAAATATTGGGTCTCTTGAAAATGGCAACATGTGCTCACCAAAAGCTGGAGGCAGATTTTTATTGCCAAGTGGGTAGGATGTTGTAAAGAAATATACTTAGAAATTTATTGAAATGGCATCTGAAAATGCTTGTTCTTTCCCCTTATGTTACAGATGTGATACCTGAATNGGAGGCAGATTTTTATTGCCAAGTGGGTAGGATGTTGTAAAGAAATATACTTAGAAATTTATTGAAGTTGGAAGCAAATTAAGTGTGTCTGATATAATAGTGAAAAAAAAAAAGACATAATACCATCCATTCCATAATATACTTTCATGTTTTAAAGCAAAAAGGAAATCTCATACAAATAATGAAATATCTGATTTTATTAAATCTGAAAATGCTTGTTCTTTCCCCTTATGTTACAGATGTGATACCTGAATAAATATATCTTATGTTATTAACACAATTTAGGAAGAGGGGACACCAAAATTGAAAGTTAATTATATTTTGTCCATCATCGCTAGCTAACTGCTGAGTACATTGCCAAAAGGTGGGCAACAGCTGACTAGTATAGTCATATTCTATATCCTTAAGTTGATGTGTATGCACACAGAGTCTGTCAGATGAGTTTGCTAATGACTCTCTCTTTGCAATCCAGTCTGCTTGCCTACAAGAATACTTTGTTGAACTAGGTGGGCAGTGTCAAAACAAATGCTCAAAAAACAAGATAATGGGTAGCCAGCAGCATTTGCTATAGCCCAGACTGAACACCTGTCTACTCATTTAAATAGTGATTGAAATAATTGTCTTTACAATTCTTCTGAAAGGTCGCTGACTATTGAACTGCTACTTTTCTTTCAAGTTGTCTGCCTTTTGCTATATACTACAACTAAGGGAAAACTTATTTTCAAGAGTGGATTCTGTGCAAATTCATGCCTATAGTGAAATGCACTCTTTGTACAGAGAGATAGTTCAAAACCTTGAGGCCTTTTAAGTCTCCCTTAGGCTTTATTTGAGACTCAGACTGAGCTTTTGTGAACTTCATCTTACATGTCACAAATATAATTATTGTAGTTTTAGGGAAATAAACAATATCCTACATCAAAATGAAACAAGAAAGTACCCAATTCTCTTCCCTTCCATTCAAAATTTGTCTTAGGTTATGGTTATGGTTGCAAAGTTGAAAGATAGAAAATCTAAGAAATTGGAATCAGGAGTCTAATACCTACAGTTCTTTATGCCTTACTAACCAACACATTTATATTTTTCTCAACAAACATTTGCATGCAGTTTTTAACAGAATAATGTCTAGAATAATGCATATGTTCTGAAAGGAATGAAATAAATGTCTATGTCACATATCATCATTTTAAGCAAATATAATGTTTCTCTTTGCATAAGGAAAGTTATAGCATTAGCATTTCAATGCTATATTCTTAAAAGATACATTAAAAAAGTTATGGTCATCAAAGTTACATCAATTCACCTTTTATCCTTGACAAGTAAAAAGACTCATGGGTTTTTTAGGTCTAAAATAAGTACAGATTGTTTTTTTTTCCATAATCTGTTGTACGAAATTGCTAGTACAGGATAAGTTCATAATCAGACTCTGCTCTTGTATTGGAAACATTATTCTTCAAGTAATGTTTTTTTTTTAAGTGTGTGGTACGGAATTTCAGAATTTTCCACCCCATAGAACATGGTCATGCTCAACAAAACACTGCACCTCATTTTAAATGGGAGTTCTGTTAGTTTTGTCAAAATTTGCTGGATATCATTAGCATATAGTCTGTGAAAAGCTTTGGTTTTCTGAAAGAATACTTTGTGCTGCTACTGCAGGCTACTGGACTCTAGAGCTTCTAGTATATATTTTTATAGTAGTAGTAACCTAGTATATATATTTACCTTTTGTTTAAAGACAAGAATGTCACAGGCTGTAGAATAGGACTTAATTCCTGTTGATCAGGAAGGGCACTTTGGCTTCTTCATGGCACTCTCACTCCAAGCATTTTTGCAGATATTTTGATGAGTTAGGAAAGAGGGAAAGAAGAGGCTACAAAAAAAATCTGCACTCCTCTGTTTCAGATCTCAGTCATTAGGGCCACTAAGGCTGGTTGGTCGCCCTGCAGGTAGTTCTGTGACTGCAGCTTAAAATGAGCCATGTCTAAGCAGAAACACACAGTTATTCCAATCAAATTATTGCTAGGCTTCACAATGCAATTTCCCAGCTTAATTTGGAAGAAGAATTAATGGAAGGATAATTTTCCTTTTTTTGCATAGAAAGTCCCTGTGCAGGATATTCATAAAAGAAATTTTAAAACTTGACTTTCATAGCACTGAGTCTCTAAAAGAATCTCTTTTTTAATCAGAAACAGACTTTGTTTCATTTTTTTTGTTTTTAACCCTTAGATTAGTGTAGAATCAATACATGAAGCAGGGAGGACAGAAGAGGTACTTTCTTAAAGATGTCTAATTTTATTTTTCCTCTTCTACAGATGAAAATTGACTGAAAGGAAATTTCAGCATGAAGTATTACACATTGCCATCTCTTGTGTTGATACTGGTTCAGCTTTGGCTTTGCGCTCCAGGCATGCAGAAGAAAAGTATTAAAAGCACAGATCAGTCCTCCACAGCAGTTCGAAGAGTGAAACGTGGCTGGATATGGGAGCCACTTTTTGTAACTGAGGAGCAGATTACAAATATGCCTTTGTATGTTGGACAGGTATGATGCCGTGGTGTGAGGAGATGCAAGGTTTGATTGAACGCGGTGTACTGCCTTCTTCAGTGATCGGGAAGCATCAAGATAAGTTGTAGGAGGAGCTGCAGCAGGAGGGCTGAAATCCTCCAGCACAACATTTGCCCTTTCCTGTAACCTGGTTGAGAATGAGAGATCTCGATGGGCTAGAGGCCACTGCAATGTCAAGGGCCTGCATTCATCCAACTGAACTGTCAAGGAGGCCCCAAACTCCTCCTATATTGAAAGAAAATGATACACAGCACATGTAGGGATCAAGCTTAACATTTCCTTTCTACCTTCTGAATGAAAGTTGAGGACTCATTCATCAACAACTGGCAATTTGCTTGTGCTATTTTTGGCACTGCCTCAAAGCTGCCACATTGAATGCAGTGTAGTTTACAAACAGTATTTAGCATGATTTTCTATTACGCTAAGTAGCAGCTGATTTACCCCTCATTAATTTTTAATGAAGCAGATTAATACTAAATCCTTTTACCACTGAGAAGCTACAGGAATCTGCATGGTTCATTAGATTAACGTAGCTTTAGCACAACGAGCAATTATTTTTCACCCTCTTTTAAAAGTGCACTTTAAGATAATTTTCTTAATGAGACTTTAACTTCTCCCTTTCCTCTCTCTCTGCTTATTATTTATTATTTATTATTATAATTTATTTTTGTAGACTAAAAGTAATTGTAATCCTGACATCTATTTTTTTTTTCTTTAAGGCACTTTCTAGATGAATGAACTGAAATAAGTTTAACTGCTAATTAACTAGCACTAAAATTTAATTGGGCCCAAAGGGTGAACTGCTCAAAATTCATTAATTACTTTTTCACAGCCCCTTCGAAGTAACTGCTCTGGAAGCGTGATGTCTCACTTCTGAAAGAACAAGTGTAGACATATTTTTTATTATTATTATCACTTTTCTTGTAGCTGGAAAACACATTTTCCTTCAAAAGAAACTTCATAAATGTCAAGTATTTTCATACAATTTTAGACCATATTCATAATTTTGCCTTTCTGTTTCTCACACTGCCACAAGTAAATTACCTGGAATTTTAATTGAGGATTATTGTTAGTTTATTGCAGTATAACTGTTTAAATTGGGCACATTTACTTGTTGCTGTCTACAGACTAGAATGGGCTCAGCTTTCAGTAAGTCTGTGATAGTCTATGATGAAGTGAAGACCATTTTAGTAAATAAGGCCCCGCAGGAAGCAGCATCAACAAAAATTCAGAGATAAACTGTCTCTGTTATTAACTGTCAGTATTCCATGTCACATTTTCTCTTCACAGTCTGATTCAGAGTTCAATTGTCAAATTTCATTTAACACAGAGCCATGAATCTTTATCCATTACCATGTTTAAGAAGAAAGGATATGTCCACCCACACTATAATGACCATTTACTCTATAAACCTAGCTTGATAAAATAAGTAAGCAGAGAATATATAAATGCATAAATGTAATTGCTAAGAGTCTTCTAATTTCACATGCCATAGCCATGAAAATAATTTGCAGAAAAAAAATAAGAAGTGAAATTATTCACACAGACTACATTTAAATAGACAATCCCAGGTAACCATCCAGGCTTCCAGGGATCGATACACTGTTTCACCACATCTCACACCCATATTAGGGTATAGTTACAGATCTATTTTACCTCTTCCATGCCCTGGTGGATGTGAAGAGAAAACCCATGTTTATAGTTCAAAAACACCCACAATGCCCTTTAACCAGGTATTAAATTTGGGTAGTGTTAAAATGAGTGGGAGACAGAGGGGTGTCCCTGGCTCACTCTTAAATACAGTCACTTGGGTGGAAATTATTTGACTTTAAATTGGTCATTTAGAAAGTTTTCTCAAGTCCATAGGCTTGAAATTTGTCATTAGCAAATGAGAATTCATCATTCTCATTAGCAAATGAAAACTCTCTATTTTGGCTTGGAAACCATGACATGATTCAGGTAGAGCAAGAGCTCAAAACTGTATTCCTCCAAGCAGTGTCCTAACCATATTCTCAATAAACTATAGAGCTGAGGTGTATAGACAACCATGCATTTTGAAAATCTCCAAAAGATATGGCTATTATTGCAAAGAAAAACTAAACTGATTTTTTGAAACTTCAAAAGCTATTCCAAAACAGAGTAGATCCAACAGGGAAGTATACTGTTAACAGTCCACAGCTACTTCTTTCCTTTTTGTCACTTTGCATCTTAGACTGACCTGCAGAGTTAGAATGAGACAGAGCTGGTAGGTAGTAAGAATATTTTCTTTATAACATCTGAGTGTATGATCTTCACCTAGGATCACAGGCAGTCTTCAACAAATGCTGTTATGAATAGTTCTGTTTCAAAATGTCATTAATGTGAAATGAAGGCTGACAGACTTTTAGAATGGCAAGTGCACATGCACTTACTTTTCTGGAATGAGAAAGCTGAATGTTAGTTTTGTTTCTAATCTCCAGCAATTACTTAGCCCGGGTAACTTTCTCCTTGGTTTGCAAACCTAAACCTAATCACTGAGATTCTTCTTGAATATAAAGTATACTTTAGGCAGGGCTACTCTTTGATAAGCAAATAATTTTGTGATGGTTTAAGTTTCCCAAAATTTTATTATCTTATTTATCTGCATGACTGCTAGATAATGAGAGTCATATTAGAAATAGTATATTGATTGATGAAAGGTTACCATCATAGCCAAGAACTACCCGCTCTTAAGTCTATATGTCATTCGCCTTAGAGAACTAGTAAGAACAAAGCAAAAAGTGAAGGCAACAGATAGAAATATCATTTGCATTTAAAACATTCTGCTTAGTAAGAGAAGCCAGTATTTATTACAGTGATTTTTTTTAATGATTAGACATTTTGTGGGGTGACATTTTTGGTTCTAAATCCAAAAGAAATAAAGAAGAAAATAGAGAATTAATAATATGCTGGTAATTGTTGTTCCCATAAAGCTCAACAGTGCATGCTTAGCATGTTAAGAATTTCAGTTATTACTATAAAAAATGCTATAACATACTGTTAACACTAACAAATCAATTTTGATAGCATGAACCATTGCAGCTGGACTGCAATAGTCTCCAGGGCTAAGATTCATCAGAAGAATATGATGGTAAAACTCATTTTGGCAAGACTACACTGGATCAAGATCATCCTGGAAGGAAATTGAAAATGTCTATCAATTTATTTCAGAATAAATAATAGAGACTTCTACTGCAAAGTGGTTTTATATCTCTTTAATATTTCAGCATAAATGGAACACTGCTTTGTCTCATATTTACACCTCGTACTGCTGAGTAGAAAAAGAATATTGTTTTAAGTGGAAGTCTTTTGAAGTTGATATAGCAATAAACATGTACATCTATTTGTTTGTTTGACTCTAAAGTGGCTGAAGTAGCTTTTTTTTTTCTAGGTTATCCATAAGTCAGTTACATCAGTAAATTAAAATTGTGCCACATCTAGCCAGAAATGTGACAGTAAATGCTTTTAAACATTAGTTTCCAAGATTTACTTTTGAGAGAATTTATCACAGAATGAGAACAAATATTAAAAAAAATTCCAAAATTTTATCCTGTTGATTTTTTTTTGTTATTTTTGTGTGTTTGCTTGTTTCTCTTTTGTACAGCTGAAATCTGATTTAGACAAGCATGATAACAGCCTTCAATACATTTTGACTGGGGAAGGAGCTGGAAGCATTTTCAACATTGATAAAAACAGTGGTAAAATTTATGTGAAACAGAAATTGGATAGAGAAGAGAAACCCTTCTACATTCTAAGAGCACAAGCAATTAACAGAAACACTCATCTTCCGGTTGAACCTGAATCAGAATTTATCATCAAGGTTCGAGATATCAATGATCATGAACCACAGTTCTTGGATGGACCATATGTAGCTACCGTTCCAGAGATGTCCCCTGAAGGTATGATGTGTTATGAACCGAACTTTATTTCCTGCCTATTTTTTTTTTTTGGATAGCTTTGTTCATACAAAATCTTAATAGCATTTTCTATAGACTGCCTTTCAGTCAGATGGAAGTCAGAGTATTTTACAAGCCTGGAAATTTGCAAAGATATCTGCTTAAACCAAAGGATATGACTGCTAGGATTTAACATACTTGCCTTTAAATATTTATGTAGCTACATGTAAAGTCCTTTTGCAGAATCTTGGTCTAGATTGATGACTGCATTCCTGGACTGACTAGAGAGAATTTTCTTTCCCACCAGTGATGCAGCGTTGAAATCTATACATGTTTAAAAAAACATGGCTTTACACTTTAAGATGGAAAAAATACTGTAGCCAGCTGAGAGTGCAAAGGAGATTTCAGGCTGACAAATTTCATTTTTTGAATAAGGACACCAGCCTAAACTCTAAAAAATTGTTCATAGAATGATAGAATGCCTAAGGTTGGAAGGAACCTCTAGAGGCCATCTAGTCCAACCCCCCTGCACACGCAGGGCCACCTAGAGCACCTGGCACAGGACTGCATCCAAGCGGGTCTTGAAGAGCTCCAGAGAAGGAGACTCCACAACCTCTCTGGGCAGCCTGTTCCAGTGCTCTGTCACCCTCACCGTCAAGAAGTTCTTCCTTAAGTTCCCGTGGAACTTTTTATGCTTCAATTTATGGCCATTTCCTCTCGTTCTGTCAGTGACCACCAGTGAAAAGAGGCCAGCCCTATCCTCCTCACTGCCTCCCTTGAGGCACTTATAGACACAGATCAGATCCCCTCTCAGCCTTCTCTTCTCCAGGCTGAACAAGCCCAGCTCCCTCAGCCTCTCCTCATAGGGCAGATGTTCCAGGCCCCTGATCATCCTTGTGGCCCTGCGCTGGACTCTATCCAGCAGCTCCACATCCCTCTTGTACTGGGCGGCCCAGAACTGGACACAGTAGTCCAGATGTGGCCTCACCAGGCTGAGTAGAGGGGTAAGATCACCTCCCTCGACCTGCTGGAGATGCTCCTCTTAATGCATCCCAGGATGCCATTGGCCTTCTTGGCCACGAGGGCACACTGCTGCCTCATGGTCAACCTGTCGTCCACCATGACGCCCAGGTCCTTCTC
>VWPW01006714.1:108688-145167 GCA_013389825.1 Crypturellus undulatus | reverse complement strand
CACAGGCCTCCAACTAGACTTTGCACCGCTGGTCACCACCCTCTGAGCTCTGCCATGTAGCGAGCTGCCAATCCACCTCACCGACCACTCATCCAGCCCACACCTCCGGAGCTTGTCCAGGAGGATGTTGTGAGGGGCGGTGTCAAAAGCCTTGGTGAAGTCAAGGTAGATGACATCCACTGCTGTCCCCTCATCTATCCAGCTGGTCATCCCATCATAGAAGGCTATCAGATTAGTCAAGCATGATTTCCCTTTCGCGAATCCATGCTGACTAGTCTTGAGCACCTTCTTGTCCTCCATGTGCCTGGAGACAACGGCCAGTATGAGCCGTTCCATCACTTTTCCAGGTACGGAGGTGAGGCTGACCGGCCTGTAGTTGCCTGGGTCCTCCTTCTTGACTTTTTTGAAGACTGGTGTGATATTGGCCTTCTTCCAGTCCTCCGGCACCTCCCCCTTTCTCCAGGATCTTTCAAAGATGATGGAGAGTGGCTTGGCTACGACATCTGCCAGCTCACGCAGAACTCTGGGGTGCATCCCATCGGGGCCCATGGATTTGTTGGTATCGACGTGTCTTAGGTGCTCTCTGACCCAATCTTCTTCTACCCTGGGCAAGTGTTCAGTGTATGATTTTTCTTACAACCTGTCAAATCTTCAGACTTCTACTCACGTAAAAGAAAAGCAGCACGTACTTTAAAAGCCTCTAACCTTGGCTTGTGGGAGACGGGCTTGTGGAAGCAAGAGACGACTCAATATGAATTAGCATCAAGCTCCGTTTATTTCGCGTTAGCACTGTCCTTTTTATACACTGAGCACTTCAGATTCAAATGTGTATTTTGCTCACTGGCAGATAGGGGCAAGGAAGAGATAACCTCTGCATTGTTTATCCCGACTGTTTTCTTCCAGCCAGGCCCTCTGGCTATCTTCCTGTTTATCTTGCTCTAATCTTTCTAGCCAGTTGGCTACCTTCTTCCTGTTTGCCTTGCTCTAAATCTTTTAGTCAGGGATGGGCCCAGGGCACCCCCCTGTACCAGCCAGTCCCCCACATTGGCTAGGTCTTTTAAGTACACATAAGTTCAATTGAACTGGAAAGTACTCAACAGCCTCCTTTAGTCTATTCTGACTGCTTAATAATTCAGCAATAAGCCTTTGTTTTAACCTGTTTAGTATAAATCATATTATACTGTAACTGGAAAGGAATCACATACATACCACAGGCACTCGTTCACTCATTCTCCAAGAATGAGGACAGTTTCCTTCCTGTACATAAGAGGTTCAAAGCAAGGAAGGTATGAAACTGGTATGGGGCTAATGTAATGAACATCCTCACATCATGAGTAATGTCTACCCGTGTAGACTTGCAGACCTCTGTCACTATCAATCATCTTCCCTTTATTTGGGCTAGATTGTGCACAGTGAAGGAATGTCTTCAGATTACCTAAGTACAGGAACTGAAATTTTCTCGTGACGATGAACAACTTAATACGTACCCTTTCTACTCCATAACTGCACAGTCAAAGAGACACGGGCTTAAATCAGCCATGTATCTGGAAAATTCATACAAAAATATGAAATAGGATAAAGTCAATCAAAAATGTATGCATACACACACATATGTTTTTTTCTAAATAAACGTGAAAACAATTATCTTAAATGAGCACATTACAGATACTAGCATTTCAAAATAATTCTTCTCAAAATTAAAGGAAAAATGGATTCTTTAAGACTTACTGAAAGAATTGAAATATTTTTTCCTACCCTTTTTTTAATTTTATCTTTTGGTTATTTCTTTTGAAAATAATATTGAAAAGAAATTCAAATGCCGTGCTTCTTAAAACCATTTAAATTAATGAGCTCATTAGTGCAATAGCATCAGTGATTATAAAAGGTAATAAAAACTATGCATCATTCAGCATTACCTGCTCAACTTTTAGGGCAGATAAATACATTGAATCATCCATACGCAGCTGTGAATTATATCATCTCCTGACAGCCTAGATACCAGTTACAAGACAAGTATATTTATTCCTTGTGTTTAATCGGAAGGAACATTAATATCCCAGTTCCTACAGGAAACAAGTAGCTCACCGTCATACCAGCAATAGCCACAGAAAACATCTGTTAAATCAACTTTTGTCATAGTCACCATGCTTCTACCCAGCTTCTGGAAGCCTATGATTGTTGATTCACTGCTACTTTCATCCTCACAGACTTATTTGTCTCAGGATTTTGAATTTATAAGAAAGAACACAAATTTCTAATAACTTTACTTTTGGTCACCTAATTTTTAACACAATTTGCCGGTAGATTAAGAGGGTACTTCTGTCCCATGTAACTAGACCGTCCACTCAGGTTAGGAGATGAGAAGACAGTACCGTTGTGTTTTTATGATGAGACCACTGTAATAAAAGGGCTAATTTGTTACATAGAATTATATGGGGAAATCTATCTAAGATTAAACAGATTTAAGATTTTGACAATGCTTTTCTTTTTTCTCTCTTTATTTTTTCCTTTTTATTTGGGAGTGTTGTTATGAGGCAGCCTCTTCAAAATGGTTTTAAGGTAGATTGTAGTTGCATCTGACTTTATTTACACTCACCCAAACCTGTAACTATTCTAAGAACTATATCAACATTTCATTTCTGAAATCCTTCCTACTGTCCTTCTTAATTTAGCCTCCTAGAGAGCTTTTGTCTTATATAAGAGTGGATAATTACATTTTATAGCAAACCAAAAAAAAAAAAGAAAAAAAAATCTTCCCCTTACTTCCCACCCACATACAAAAAGCAAATAAAGAAGAATAGATCTTATCTTCTTGGATGAAATTGCCAGTTAGTTAGAGTGATACTTACGGCCAAATGAAGCAATAGTAATCTTTTTTCATATACCTCCTTTGCTCATCTGAAACTATCAACAAACAATTGTCAGATGAGAGACTTCAATCTGGACTGACTTATGTTGGCTATAAACTGGCAACCTAAAAAATGAAAGGTTCAGCAGCCTTTATCTAGTCTTGTCAGTGACTTATTATATATTTATATTCTGAAAATACCCTGTAACTTTGCATAAGATAACTAAACTCTGAAAGATTTATTTGATTTTGTGATTTTCCTATAACAAAACAGACTCCAGAAAAAATATTAAATAATAATAATAAACAGAAGTAACACTGCGCTCTCATTTTTTCAAAATGAATGAAAGATAAATCTAACTCCCTGTGTGCATCCTCTTAAACACAGACTACTTGAATTAGTAAACTCATGGATTTGTCAATATCCAGTGTATAACTGAATCTAGATCAGCTAGATTCTTGCATTTCTTGAACTCTTTTCTATACCATTTCTGTGTTTGACCTCTTTAACATTAATTACATCAGTATATATTCCCATATGCACTCATATGTACTAATGGTATGTTAGTATGTATGTATGGTTTGAAATTGAAACACAGAAAGTTTCATCTGCGTATGAGGAAGAACTTTTTTCCTGTGAGGGTGACAGAGCCCTGGCACAGGCTCCCCAGAAAGGCTGTGGAGACTCCTTCTCTGCAGATCTTCCAAACCTGCCTGGATGCCACCCTGTGCCACGTGCTCTGGGTGTCCCTGCTGGAGCAGGGGGGTTGGACTAGATGATCTCCAGAGGTCCCTTCCAACCTCAACCATTCTGTGATTTTGTGATACTCTTCCAGTGCTTCTGTCCCACCAACTAGAATTTCTTTCAGCTTAGTTAGTTAGACCAGAGTTAGTAGTATGTAGTCCAATATGAGAGGCTTGTTTTTGTCCTTTGCTCCATTTCCAAGCTCTCTAGTAAAAGTTTAATCTTTCAGCTTAGTTAGTTAGACCAGAGTTAGTAGTATGTAGTCCAATATGAGAGGCTTGTTTTTGTCCTTTGCTCCATTTCCAAGCTCTCTAGTAAAAGTTAGTTCAATGATGCTAGACCTAGGATCTCCTGGCAATTTTCTTAGAGAGAATACGCTCAATAAGCACGGTCCACACTTGGGAAAGCAGTTCACTGTTAGTAAACATTATGTCTGAATGAAGAAAACAAAGAGAGAATAATTCACAGGCAGGAATGTATTACTTGCCTCAGAGAACCTGGCTAAACTTCCCCTAGGAAAAAAAAATGCCTGAAGTTAGGTACAAACATCAATATCTATACCAATGTGACAACAAATTAGAATGCATTTTAGTTCTTTCTAGACTCTCTTTTATCTCCAGTATTAAATTTTATTAGGATTTTATATCTGAGTGTGACGGTAAATGAAAAGTGTATCAGCAAATGGACTCTTCTGAGAGTACAAGACTGGTTTTCCCTCAGGCATTTGGTATGATTTTACATTAAGTACTTCCCATATAGCTGTTAAACTTGCACAAATGTAGTATATCTGATAGAATAGTTAAGAGTCAGATGAAATAATATATCAGTACTTAATCTTTTTATAGATTTCAGGCTCTAGTTAGAAAAATGAATAACTATATCCTACATGAGTGCCCTATAGTTTACCTAATGGGCTGCAAGATATAAATTGCACTGTTATGTTTTGCTCGAGTGACAAAACCAAAGCTCCAGTAATACAAAGAAAAATCTTATATAGTGATCAACAAAAAAGTAGTTTTTTTTTTTTCAAATAGATCATAGTAGAAAGTAAATAAAGTATACACAGATTTACTATCTGGCTTAAGACATTTCAGTGCACTATAGACATGATGTGTACTTAGAAATAAACTTCCACAGACATATTCAGTGACTTTGCCTCTTTGACTATATATCCATTTTCACCTAAATGATGCAAAATGCTACCATAATTAGGTTTCCAATTATGACATTTCATACCTGGAATGTCAGAAGATGCTTATTTTAAAAAATGATTGTTTTAGAATACATTTTGAAAAAATACATTTTGAATAAATACATTATGAATCTGCTCAAATATTTTTCTCCCAAGTATGGAGTGACAAAAATGGCTTAGCATGTTTTCAGGGTTTTTGAGAACATAATAACATAATTTTTATCATTTGGAACAAACGTCTAAGTAAGCGTGGTTCCATTCAGGAAATGGTTTGTTTTGTTTAGTGTAGATTAAACATATATAGAAAAATAGGTTTCACGGCAATGTGAAATTAAAAATTGCAAAAAAAAAATTTGAATCTTGGGATAACATTTTGGTTACTGCTCAATTCATATTTAATTTAGAGCTTTTTATCAAGATCATGAAATCTCTGTCCTCAAGGAATTTGTGAAAGCACAGTCCTGCCTTTATGTGCACTCCTGTCACTCCAGTTCAAAATAAAATCTTTCTGTTGAGAATGTTGACAACCGGCATTCTTACTATCTTCCAAATTTGTTCTTTCCTTATTAGATACCACTTGTTTGCTTATCTTTCCATTTTCCTGCTACATTTCACTAAGCCCACTCATACAAACACCACACTCCCACTCTGACATGCGAAGAATGAAAAAGGAAGAAAAGTAGACTAGAGCTTTGAGAAGCAATAAATATCATTTTATTTGATCGCATTCCTCATTTGTTAAATATGTCATCATAAACAGTCCATTTCTGAACCTTTTTTTTTTTTTGTATTTGGAATTCTTTATCCAAAAAATGAATCTATAATGGCCTGTACCTTACATTAACCACAGTGTTGGGTTCCTTCCTAACTAGCACTATGAATATATGTATATATATATATTTTTTCGCCCAAAACAATTGTATTCTCCTCATGATTAATTATTTAGAGGACGAAAATAAAGCAGTTGCCACTGACCACACCTGATACAGAGTTAACAGTTGAGTAGCCAAGTGGTTCTATTTTTTTTTAACCCTTCCATTTTGTTAAGGATATATTGTTGCTTATGAAGAATATATATTCCCTGATTAGTCTGTCTAAAGTAATAAGGAGCGATACGTACATTCCATCCACATGCACACACAGAAGTACACTTATAAAAATAACATATCAAATTTTTGGCATAGAGATATGTGGCTGTGGCTGTGAGTCTGTGTATAACATATATAACAAAAAATGGGTATCATAGGCATTTTTTGAATGGCATCTCACTCTTAAACTTAGTAGCAATGAAAAACACAATTTTGTTCACCAAATTCAGTCTCATTAGAAAGCCTTCTTCAGATCTATTAATAAATAAAACTATCTAACTATTACAAAGATCAGAAATGAATACATTTGCTTTACCAGGGACAAGTATAAGCTTCCATTTTGCTGCAGAAAAGGTGTTTCTGGCCAAATGCCTTTCACCCCATCATATCTTCTTTTCTCTTTCAGCTTAGCTATACGACTATGTTGATATTCAGCTGCAGCCATGTGAGCACATGCCAGAAAGTTTTAAAAAGTAGTTAGAGTTCCTGCCCTTCCTCATGAGAAGTGCTGTGTATGTATTTATGCAGAACCTAGGTGAGAAAAATGGACAAAAAATAATGATTACATTATAAAATGATGCCACAATGAATATTTCCCTTAGAAAGATTATCATGACTGATGGTCCTATGAGATCTAGATCCTAGATCTATTGGATCTAGGATATAATTCACTACCAGCTCGAGTTGATACCATGTTCTGTAGATTGATTCTACTGTGTCTTTTGCACTAGGAAAGGCTTATTAAAGACTCAAGGATATAACACATTATCAGAGGCTTATTATATTTATTGGCTGCTTTGCCTGTTAAAAGTTTTTATTTCAGTCATGCAGTTCTTTCTTATTCCTATGGAAATCTTTCAGAAGATTCTTTGAAGAATTTATATGGGGAGGGGAAATATCTTGCTATGCGCCATTCACTTATAAGTTAGGATAAAAGGAGTAAGATATTTAGTATTTTAAGCAATACAAATAAAGATAACATTGAGAAATCATATACTATTTCTTTTTATTTTAATTGAAAGTTTAAGTGGAACCCAAAGAGCTGCTGAAGGAGTTCCCTTTTTAAAGATGAATTTGAGAAGGTGTCATTGCATTTAAATTTTCAGGATGACTTACTAATATAAACAATGTCTTAAAAGGTGACTTAAAACTTCTTAAAATGATGATGTTGTGTAATTACAAATTAACTTATACAAAATAAAGAGTCTGGAAAGAGATAATAGGAAAAAAAAAAAGAAAAAGATGTATGGACCATCATTCAAAAAAAAGTAGCTTTTTCTTTTTTTTTTTTTCCTCTTAGGTACATCTGTTATACAGGTAACAGCTACAGATGGTGATGATCCTTCTTATGGGAATAGTGCACGTCTGCTTTACACTCTCATTGAGGGACAGCCTTATTTCTCTGTGGAGCCAAAGACAGGTAGCATACTCTTGCAGCATAAGATTAATCTATAAAATCCATAAAATATCATAACATGGATGTAAGCAAAAATAGGCATTTTCTTCTTCAGTTCAACACAAACATCAACTCCTGTCATCCTATATTTGTATGTCTATGCATAATTTTCACTTTTTTTTTTTTTTAATGAGACTATCTCGCTCTATTTAGAGAAGCAACAATTTAACTGTGCACTGTCTAGAGTGTAAATTTATATCTGTGTCTGATTATATATTTTGTACTCTTATTATGTGGTCAGGTTTGAGGGAAAAATGTGACTATATGTCAGAGTCATGTCCTTTTGATTTTCTAGGGATTATCAGAATGGCTTCCCAAATGGATAGAGAAACAAAGGATCAGTACTTGGTCATCATCCAAGTCAAAGATATGGTTGGGCAAGCAGGGGCTTTTTCAGCAACGGCCACTGTTACCATCAACCTCTCCGATGTCAATGACAATGCACCTAAATTTCAACAACGTGAGTAGAGGTTGCTTCCATTTGTTGAAAACTTGAGGAAGTGTAAATCTATTGTAGCTCTATTAAGTTTACTGATGTCTGTCTGTGTTTGTCTTCAGCAACACAAGTTTCAAAAGAAAAGCTCAAACTGCAAGTAGGGCAAAAACCTCCACTACTGTCCAAAGACGTCTGGCTCTTGTTTTTATCATTCAGAGACCGTAGAGTTACTAAACTGCTTTCCACATAGTTTACACTCCCTAAGTCTAAAGTTTGAGCAGTGGACCACTCAGTATTGCTTTCACTCCCCATATTTCTCTCCTATCTATCTTCAGTCTTTGCTAGAGGATTGTGCAACCCTGTTGGAAATCCTGGTCCAGGGAGTTTCCAGCTCATGTGAGGGAGAGTTGGGCTGGCAGTAGGAGCTAAAAAAAAATGCAGTTGGGAATTGCTGCCCCCTGCTGGTTGCTAATAGTGTTGTGATTTATTCACTTCTGCCTTTCTCATCAAAAGGGGCTGGGAGAGGAGGACTTGCGGAGGGAGCGATTGTCTTCCCCCGCTCCCAAAGTGCGTTAGTGGGTCTTGTTAAAAACTTGTGCCTTTCCCCAATTTTCTGATAATCTCTTAGATGGAATGGCTGTCAACAGGGAAATCGCTCAACGGTGTCAGTATATGTTTCTTTAGGACTCTACTACATGAGTGTCTCTGAAGAGGCTCCTGTGGGCACTACCGTAGGCAGAGTCATGGCAGAAGACAGTGACATAGGGGAGAATGCAGCCATGAACTATTTCATTGAAGGAGATAGCACTGATGTTTTTGACATCATCACTGACAATGAGACTCAAGAAGGAATTATTTTATTAAAAAAGGTGAGATACTAGAAACTACTTCTGCAGCATTTTTAAATCCTGCAAAGAACCTCCTCAAACAAGCAAGAGTTTTTAAAAATGCTAATTCCTTTGAATTTTATTTATTTATTTATTTATTTTCCATTGTACAGGCTTTTGATTTGATAGGAATATTAGGGGATAATAAATAAGTATGGTTTTCCTTTTGTTTATTTTTTTGCCTCATTCCTGTTACTGGCTAAATGTAGAACCATCAGATGAAGTATCATAATTTTATTCCTAGATATGAAAACCAGTATATCCTATTATGATTAAATGCTCACTCCTGTAAAATCTGTAAAATCTTTATCAATAAAAGGATATCACTATTTCATTTCTTTCAATGCTTCTTGTTAAACTTAACTGAAGGCAAAACATATTAAGATACTGATATAGACAACAGACTGAGTAGAAATATTATCATGACATGTAGCTTTTGAAATATACTAGAAACACTCACAACATACCAGACTTATGAATTAAGATGTTTAAGAGACTTTTTTTACTGTGCGATTTAATTTGGTATTGCAAAGGAAGAAGTATTCAGGGTCTGAAATGATGATAGACTTCAACAGTGACCAGGATCCGTATCCAGGATCTTGCAGAACTGAATGCTATATCTTTTTTTTTTTCTATTTGGATTTATTACAATGCAGGAAGATATTTCTTTAATATTTCGTGTTTTAATTAGAACAGATAATAACTGTCAAAATAGTAATATAATCTGTGTTTATTAAACTCTTTATTACCTCCTGAAATGTATTTCTTTTAGAGACTTAATTTTAAAAAATTCAGTTTAACTCTTGCAGAATAACTGATTCCCTTTGCGTATGCAAAAGTCAAGGATAATATTCATTAAAGTTCCACTTACACTGGAAATAGGGGTGCCAAGAAAGGAAGCTGATTTGCTTAGGACTAACATTCTAAGGGAAGACTTTAATCACAGTGTTTTTTACAGAAGTAAAGTAAGCCTCCATGCCAATGAAGTCAATACCTAGCGGTGAAAGCCAACTAAAGTATGCCACAGATTAATTGTTAGAGTGTTATTAGGGTTAAAAAAGAAACCTTGGAATAAAATGCATATGAAACATTCAAAAAGAAGATAGCACTATTTTGTCTTTAATCTCACGCCAGGTATTAGTCTACTGTTTATTTTTAAATCTGAAAAAAAGTTATAAAAGAAATATTCCAAGTTCTTCTTTGTTTCTTAACAGACAGTGGATTACGAGACCAAGAGGCGATACAGTGTTCAAGCAAAAGCTGTCAACAGGTATATTGATGAACAATTTCTGGAAGAAGGACCATTTGAAGACACAACCATTGTTAAAATCAATGTGCAAGATGCTGATGAGCCTCCTGTTTTCACCTTGGAGAACTATGTGATGGAGATTGCTGAAGGGGCTGTGAGTGGCTCATTGGTAGGCGTAATAACTGCTAGAGATCCAGACAGTGATGACAGCCCAGTCAGGTATCTATCTTAAAACATGAATAAGCTTCATGCATAAATATATAAAGGCACCAGGAACTAGTTTTTTGGCATTAACTTCAAGGATTCCTTTCTTTAATTTGTGATTACAATTAAGTGTGCTTTCCAATTCCTTTGAGATGAAAAAATGTTTAAAGGAGTGGACTGGGGGAGATTGTTGTATAGGAGTACAACTAGGGTGTCATAGTTGAAATTGTAAGTGCTTTGAGGTTTTCCAGTCTGTTCCCAATTACTTCTAGAGGAAAGAAGAGATGAAGTCATTGCTGGAAGAGAAAAACAGAACATGTCAATGTGAATCTATGGTATTCATATGACCAAAATTCACCAAAATTCACCAGTTTCCTACAGCTACCACAACCACTCCATGGAAATACTAAATTTTATAAAAATAAATAAATAAAATATTCCACAGAATTTTAATTTTATAAACTATTTTTTTTCTGTGTCTTAAGACAGGAATTCACTGTGTTAGTTGATGTTACTGTGTGCTGTGTGATTAAAATAACCCAGGACACAGAAGCAGACATGGGGAATACAAAAAAACGTATTGTTTGTGGATTAATTTAACAGATTTCTAATATTAAAAAAAATCATATTGTTATTTACATTTCAGACTTCTGAAGTATAATCAAGAATAACCATTTACTGTGTTTTTATACCAATATACTGTTACTTAGTAAGCTAGTCATAGGTCAAATTAAATAAGAATAAAAATGTAACTGTATTTTTTTCAGAATGATTGAATTTAGTTTGTTTTTGTTCAAATCCTTCAATATCTCCTGCAAACCATGTAAATAAAGTGCACATCTATGATTCTGAAATATTCTGATGACATTTGTTGTGAAATATGTCAGTATAGTGTCATTCCTCTTAAGCGTATATTGCAGCACTGGGTTTCTTTAAAATAAAGCCAGGCATTTTTAATGAAAAGATAAGTTTAGGGGAATAATTGTGCATCTAATACATCCACTTATAACCCAATTTCTAAATCATTATTATTGTGAATGAAGATATTTACTTATAACATGGAAAACTATCCATGTTGCATTTTGGATGCAAGTAAATGAAAGAAATAAAAACCTGCAATAAAACCACACTATATCAATATTAAAAAATATATTAAAAGCATCCAACATCCATTTATTATCTGAAAATTATCTATCAAAAACAGATAAAAATGACAAAGAAGACAATGACAGAAAAACCCTAAACAAGCTTTCAATGAGGAAGATGGAGAATACTCACATAAATAGAAAGTATTTAAGACTGAGCTGTAAATCTCTACAATAGAGGTTTTATAAAGGTCAGTCCTTTGGTTCAAATGAAAAGAAAAATCTATGACTATGTTAAGATGTTTCTTTAATTTACTATCTTGCTGATTTTTCAAAGAGACTAAAAGATAACTATAAATAATAAGTAAAAGAGAACTATCCAAATACTGGCACATAATCTGAGCTAGTCTTGAGTGCCAACAGGAGATGTAAGGATATTATCAAGGAAACTGAAAGATAGTATACATGTGGGAATAATTAAATGTGAGAATTCCAAAGAGGAAAAGGAAGAGGAAGAATCTTTCAACTATATAAGCAGATTTTATTTCCACAAAATAGATTCTATGAGGAACTGTGACACCTATTCTGGTCTATATATCAGAAAAAATATTTGGGTATATCCTTAGCATTTGATATTATATCTTTATTGTCTTCTTTTTTTTTGTCCATTCAAGGAGTTAGACTTCAACGAATCAAAAGGGGTATGTGTATGTATGCATGATATGTGGGTGTCCACATATAGATATAGCATTCGGAAACTTTTAAATTAAGATTCTGTAACCCTGGGCTCATTTGCAGTCGTCTCTAATGTTAGGACTGTGTATCCTGTCTTGGTGACACCTCATTATAGATACTTGTCTGTCTTTCTTTCTAATGCCCATTCCCTCAGCATCAGAGCATGTCAGCAGTGACAAAATGGATTTACCATTATACCTCTGCTTAGCTGTTAGTGTTATTCATTTCACAAGTGGCACTTTTGCTGTTTCTTTTCAACGAAGTCATTCACCTGCTGTGAGCCTGACTCAGAAATAAGAATGAATAATGCATTTCAGATTCAGTTCACATTAATATAGATCTAAGGCATATTTAGTGTTATAAAAGGAAGAGCTTTGATCTCAGCAGCAGTGAATTTTAAATGTTTATAAGTGTACATCTTTCATGATTTCTGAGTTGTTGCAGCACATATTTATATGTATATATTCACAGGTCTGTTTTCTCAATTGACAATAGATTTATATATCCTTTTTTCTGACAGAATATTTTGGCATTAAGGGATCTCTTTCCTTTTTTTTTTTTTGTGCAGGTATTCTATTGTCAGTGGCATGCATTTAAAGAGATTGTTCAGCATCAATGAACACAATGGAACAATCATTACAACTAAACCTCTGGACCGAGAGATAGCTGCTTGGCACAACGTAACTGTTACAGCCACAGAAACAAGTGAGTAAGAAACTTAAAGAACACTGTGTTTTATATCCTGCATACTGTAATTATCACCTGAATATGCTTTCTTTTAAATGGAAAATACATGCTTCTTTCTCATTATATTACTGTTGCTTGTTACATTGAGGAGTATTATTAAAATGATTAATTAAATAGGAACAGAAGGTATTTGAGCTCCAAGGTCCTGTGCTTTTTCATAAAAGAAGACCTTATGAAAAAAAAGAGAAAATAAATTGTAATAGGATTGAGACCATAATGCTTTAAGTCACACCGAAGCATATGAATTGTTCCTGCAGCGCAAGATCTTCTGCTAAATTAGACCCTGGTTAATTTCACACCAGATTTTTGACTAGTATGAAATTAGCCAGGGTCTCATTTAACTCCAGTCAGAGACCTGTGGCTTAAATTAATTCTGAATATAAGGCCTAAATCAGCCAGACTTCTTTTCAGTGACAATTAAATCTGCGCAGCATCCTTTATATAGATTTCAGTTTTGTTTGAAAGTCAAATGCAAATTACTGCTGTTTGTGCTTTTGGTTATCTGGTTGTCCTGACTTTGACACACTACCCTAGGAGATTAACAGTTACTGATTTATAGTTTACCAAGATTATTAGGGATGCTAAAAATAACTAATCCCATCCATTTTTAGGAATGATAAAAGAATATATAAAACTTGAGGCCAAACAATAGATTAAATGAATTTTGCCAAATATTTATACTGTGTTAGTTGCATTCTGAATCTAAATTTGATGCTATTTATTATGACCAGTTTAAATATTTATTTGTCAATTGCACTGTGCTAAAAGGAAGTATTCTCTCTATATAGGTCAGAATAGCATATCTAGAAGTTTGACTCCATTTTGTGTTTGGGAATTGACAGTGTAATCTTTCAGCTTCTCTGTGAGTTTTTAAACATAAATGTATCTATCTTCTTGTGTTACTGGACAGCTGGTAGGTGATGGTAAAATAGAACTCTCTCACATTTTTGTCCTGTCTTGAATAGCTCTATGGAAACACAGCAGGATGACTTTGGTCTGGACTTTTCTGTTTAGCTAAACAATAAAAAATGAAAGGACCAAATGTTAAAATGAATAAGTGTCCCCTCCAGTAGAAGGAAGCAGTTTTTTTGCAGTAATGAAAGTTACTCTAAAGAGACTGAGCCCTCATTATCTTCATATTCTTATTCTTTTTTTTCTTCAACAATGGCAAGGTCACTGTCTATAAAATTATATTTGAAAGAATTGAAGTTAGGTCACGAGCACATCTAAAATGATTTATATTATCAACCCATAGCATTTTATTCCTTGAAATATAATCCTAATGTGTGTATAAGACATCTTGGCGATAACATTGTGGATACACTGAAGCCAAATCAAAAGATCACCAGACTTCATGCACACTAGATGTTCTGTGTAGATGAGAGAAATCTTGAAACTGCATTACAACAACAACTGCTCTATGGGCTTACTGATATCTTGGCATCTGTATAGGGTCTAAGCATTTTGACTCCAATTTTATGATAGGGATCAGAGGTTAGAGTGAGAAGTTTGCCTTTGCTATAGCAAACTTCTGGTGGATCATATCTCAATACCATGTCTCAAAATTACCCTAAAATAGATCTAATCCAGTTGACATAAGATTGAAGTGTTGGAATCCTACTATATGTTCAGTCTTTGCATTAAGCTATATCTGCTTTATTACTTGGAGTGTTCCTGGTCAAGAGGAAACCAGTTTCTTACAAGTTCAATTTTTACTTGGTTTTAATTAACTTTCACCCAGTACAATATCCAAGCAAAAACAGCAGCATTCTAACAGTACATTAAAGCAGGAAACCCTTAAGTCATCAGCTTTATTTGACAATGATATTTGAACAAAAATTTGTTAATCTAGAAGAGGAATACTTGCCTCAGCTTTCTCTCAATTGAGCTATACATGGCCATCAGAAAAAAATGCAATGGAAAACACTAACTTACTTATCCTTCCTCTGACAGTAACTGTCTTAAACACAAGACCTACCCACGAAAGTCAAAAGAATCGTCTGCCCATAGGTTTGTACAGAAACATTTTCATAGTGGGTTTCAGAGCCAATATATGATTACAATATTCATGACTTTCTGGAGATATCAGGCATGATTTATATCATTAATGACTATTTATCACCTCACTTTTGTTTTTGTTGTTGACAGACTTCTAACTTTTTAGATTACTCCTATATTTTCTAATTTTATCACCAAATTCTGCCTTCCTTTATTCTGAGCAGTAGAGAAAACTATAAACTTGCCTTAGTCTAAACTTAGCATTTTCTTTTTTTTTTTAATTATTGTCTTTATTATTCCAATCTTCCTTTCACTGGCTAGCAACAATCCCAAACTTTCTCCAATCATCTCCTGCAAATTTTGAATTCTATTTTGTTCCTAGAGCTTTTTTTTTTTTTTTTTTTTCATATAACTCCCTTTATCCCCTGAGTGAGTCAATTTGGTTTCTGGTATTTAAGCATCAACTTATTCACTACATTGGCACAGCCTGTTGCAGATGACAAATTACTTTCTTAGATCTTGTGTTTCATGCTTTTATTTCTGTCATGGAGATTCTCTCCTCATGGAAAGATCTTTAGCTTCAGGGCCTGAGTATGATAGCTGTATTTATTTTATTTATAGATATTTAGATTCTGACAGCAGTTTTCCTATGTGAGTCAAAGCAATTGCTACCTACTTTTTTTATGATTGTATGAGGAATTGGAGGAGTCTGTTTCACCTGAAACCCTAGTTAAATATTTACTGGGTACCTATTTCAGGGGTCTTATTCCTTCCCAGAAAAAACTCCTAAGATTTCAGATTTAAATTTCAAAATCGTTATCCTCAAATGGCAATGTGGAAAATTTCTCCCCTGTTACTTAAGCACATACTGATGAAACAAAAAAAATAAATAAATAAAAATAAAAAATAAAAAAAACTCAAATACATAAGGAAACAGAAACAAGTTCATTACCAAAAATTAAATAAAAGGAAAAACAATTTGGTAAAAAAAAAATGTGTTCTAGGGAGTTCTAGGCTGGAGAATACTCTCTGATTGCTCCTGCAGGCATTTGAGGGTAGGCATTAAAACCAAGACGTTTTCTGTGAAGCTTATAGAACAGAAGCTTGTTCTGAACATGCCAGCCCTAAATTTCTAAGTAATATTTTTAAAAAAGATATATATTTTTTTACATTTTATTAAACAATAAACCAAGAACTGTAGACAAAAAATATTTTTAGGAAGACACAGACATATCACTAGCTTCTGGAAACTCAGGTGATTTCATGGGAGGAATGGCAATGTGAAACTGTGACATAACTACTCCTTTATCTCTGTGGTAGTTGTTTTTGCTGCCATTTCCTTTGGCAAAAACTCAGATTATCAGCGCAGATTCAACAAGACCCAGGAAAACAAACGTTTGCTCCAAGGAACCAGTCAAACATATATAAAAAACGCAATATAAGAATCAAACAAACCCCTACTGTTAAAGGGAAAACAAAAGGGAGAAAGTTTTTCCCCTAAGAAGTTAGTTACTTGTCTATCTTAAGAAACGGCCTGAAGGACTTAAGAACAGAGGCAGTGACACTATCACATCATGCTGCTTATTTTAGCTGTGTGAATATTCTTGTGAACGACTTGTTTGTAGTTTAGACAAGTTAAAATAAACTTATTTAGGATTCCTGATATTTATTAAGATAACTTTACTCAATTAAATAAACAGTCCTTATCCAACAAAAAAATCATGCTAAAGTCAACAGTACTGTAGCACTGAAAGTTCTCAGGTACTGGAATAATAGGTTAAATTGCTAACTACCAAGTAGAAAAAGCAGACATTTGTCAGAGCTATGCCATCTAGAGTGAGTCAAATCCCAGTGAGCAGGTCAAACCCTTACTGATAGGCAAAAGACTTCAAAGAGGTATTCAGTATCCCCAAATAATCCTTTTATTGGTTTCAGATGACACATTTATGAACATTTTTATTACACAAGCTAGGCTTTTTTTATTTAGGCCTCATCTATATCCAAGTTTAGGATCATGTTAGATCTGGATTGTCTTTATTTGAGACAGATATAGATGCAAACCTTGTGTAACTGTAGTAAGTACAGGAATAAAAGTGCCTTATAGTGGCACAGTTTATTTTCCTTTTCAAATAGAAATAATCCATATGGATATAGGTTTTATATTTGAAGACTGAGCAATAGAGTGTACTCTAGGAGTGGAAGCAGTTCAGCTTTCATGAGCACATAACACCTAATTAAATCTATTGAGCAAATAAGACTTGGAACAAAACTATAAGTTCAGTCTATCAAGTGTGTCAGTAGTAATACTTTAGGTTTGTCTGAGTAAAACCAGATTCCTTTACAATTTCCTTACAAATTAGTGTTTGGAAAGCAGTGGATAGAACAACTCTGTTGTTACTTCATTCAATCTGTGTTCTTTACAGCAGACGCAACCGTCTGACAACTGTATGTATATTTTGTGTAAATTTGCTCTAAAAATATCAGTATTTCAAAATAATAAAGGAGAAGTGGAATAACAAAAAAAAAATTCTAAAGCAATATGCATTATTGTTGTCCTATCCATGAGCTAGAATTATTCAATATGAGCAAAACTTTCTCAGCTTTGTACAGAATAGATTTTATTTTTTTAACATTAAAACAGCTTCGAACATAGTAAAGGAATGACTGAAAAATATATGCTTATATATTTTTATATATACTATTGTAATTTCACTTGATGAGTTAGGGGAAGAAGGGGGTCTTTAGGTCTTTGTGACTACTTTTTCAGTGTAAAATTTAAGTAGAGGTTCATAATTTCTAAATTTCTGTAAAATAAATAGTAAATTGCTTCAACCTTTATATTTATTTATTATTATTTTTACTATTAGGAAATCCAGAAAAAATTTCAGAAGTAAATGTATATATCCAAGTTCTCAATGTCAATGACCATGAACCTGAATTCCCTAAATACTATGAAACATTTGTATGTGAAAATACATTTTCTGGTCAGGTAAGTGATTTTTTTTTTTTTTTTAAGATACCTTAGCTATAAATCATTCATTGTGAACTACATTCAAATCTTATCTAATTCAGTCTAATTCAGCCAGGATGTCTAAAGATCCTTAAGTTATGGCTTTCACAATACTTTCCTTAATCATCTACTTATAAAGTTGTTTTGTAAAGGAAGTGTTTGTGTGAAGCTTTTCCTCATTTCATACTTCAAAGCTCTCCACGGTTTTCCAGGTGAATGCAGTCACATCAGATAGGCGTCCTAATCTCCTAGGTACACCACTGGAACTTCATTTTCCTTTACCCACTTTCCTCCACAGTTAAATATTTTTGTAGACAATCCAGTTTTACAGTATAGGCCCCAGGGTAGCTTAGAGCCAGACTCTGCTCAGGATTCTAAAAGAAATTTCTGAAAGGAAAAGAAAAACATATTTTTAAAAAGTTAAACAAAGTAGGTACAACGTGAATAGGAGAAAGCAGTAGATATAGAAAATCTATTTTCTTTCTTTACTCTGAAGTATTCTGGACACAGAAAAGGAACCTTTGGAATAACCATGACACTCCTGTTTGTTAGAGTGATTTTGCTTTGTTTGGATTTCTGAATCTACATTGGCTTGGTTTACTTTGACCTTGATTAGTAAATCTTTCCCTGTTGCCTAAGTAATTCCTTTATAGCTTTCACTATCTGTGTACCTCTACCAGCGTCTAGTTTACTTGTTCTACACTTGGCAATGTTCCACTCCAAAACACTATCCTAGTTTAGACATGTTTGGAGAAATCCTGGTTTCTAACCTTCAGCAACTCATGGTCAGGTCAAAGAACAATTGTTAAAACAAAGGACACATCATTGGCTCCTGTCTTAGAGGCACCATCCATTTCAGCATATGATGGATTCCACAGATTGTTGTTTTATGATTTTCTTTTGAAATATAATACAGGATTATTCCTACAAAAAAATGATAACCCCTATATGATGGTGGAGACAGATGAACAAAATATTTTCCAATATAATTTGTTTGTTGCTTTTTTGTTTTGTTTTGTTGATTTTTTGTTGTTTTGCTTTTTTTTATGCTTTGCTATAGTTTTGTGAAAGTTATAGGCAACATTGGAAGCTATTCAGACTAATGTTAAATAATCTTCACATTAACACATGTCCTTAGGAAGAAAAAAATGAAGCTGTAACTGAAGTGCATAATTATCACTGTTGGAGATTATATTTTATTTAATGTTTAAGATTTAAAACAGATTTGATGGTTGATGTTTTGATACCCTTTATAATGAGTAATAAAGTTATTACTCATTTTTGTACATATAAATTACATAAAATGTATTTATTACATTAGCTGTAAGAGCTTTATTTACTTTCATCAGGTAAAAGTTAAGAGTTTTAAAAGTGGTTGTCCACTGAAAAACACAATTGCATTTCTGAAGAATTAGTTTAAACAACTTAAGAGCTCAATCAATCAGACATGTAAATGTCTTAATTTGCCTTTATTTCTACAATCATTTAAAAAGAGTTCAGGAATATGCTTATATGCTATGAGTTAAGATCATACACTGTATGGAAATTGAAACAAAGTAGTATATCTAAATAAGCTTTCTCTTCCTATTTAACTAGAAAAAAAAAAGACTGAGGGATATTCCCCAAGATAATCTGGAACTCATTTCCTATACTTATCTTGGCTGAGTTGTGTCTGAGTTATGTTGATAGGATACTCCAAAATAAATTTGTACTCCCAATATACAGTGTTTGGGAAGAAGGAAGGAAAAGCTCTTTAGGTGCAAAGACTTTGACAAAAATGGGATTACCTTTTTGACCTTAGAGGGCTTTTACTTTGTGTCAGCCAGGTTTATATTAAAGCAATGAAGAGTCACGTGACATATTATTGTGCATAGTCCTATGCCTAGGCATATGTGCATAGGCAGTGAACAATAGTTTAAGATTAAACCAAAAAAAAGTGCTTGTTCCAAAGTAATGTACATGCACTATGTTTTGTGAAAACTACAGACAATTTTAGTTTAGGCTCCAAAAGACTTTCAAAGGATTAGGTCTGGATCCTTGGGAGTATCATTTGAAACAAGAGCATAACAATAAAGATGGATGTAAAGAAAAAGGTATTTCTGACAATATACTAAATCCATTTATTATGTTTGTCAGGTATTTTTAATAGATTATTCATTGTGCCATTTTTGTTATTGTTCTGGGCAGTCATATAATCCACATCAGTTGTATATTATCCATGAATAAAATTTTCTTTTACACATTGTAAAACCACTTTCACTGCACTACAAGTATTAATATATTATTTTGAAAAATAACTTGAGCAGAAAGTTGCTATGTAAAATAGAACTCCATTCTATTGTAGCAATAGTTAGTATCAGATCTAAGCCAGCCAAATATGGCATTTCTATTTGATTCACACTGGATCTTTCTGACCTTATAACTGTGTTGTAAATAAGGTAAGAAGTGATGACTCTGATGTAGTGTTAGTTATTTATGGCTTTCCTTTATGTGTATGTACAATAACTACAAACTGTTGAGTTATACAATCTATAAAAATGGCCAAGAAAAAAAATGGACCAAATTTATGCTGAAAGTAACACTACACACAACTCAGAAGGAAAGGATTTGACCCAGTAAGCTTTATTCTCAAAGCATTAATATATCAACTCAACCTGAAGCTGTAGTTTGAGAGTTTAAAATAAGTAAGATGCATCAAATGTCTGTGAGCCACATGTCAGCAAGCTGAGCATCCAGAATGTATCCAGCTGTATGTATGGCATTTTCAGCTCCCTTGTAGTCTTTCTTTGTGTCATACAAGAAATATCTTTTGGCTGACAAAGCTGCACTGAAACACCTACACTTTGAATTAGTACAGCCTTCTTTAATGAATATTTTGGCAATTCTGAATTTCTTTAATTTGAGAATCACATATGAATTGACTTTGATATTGTAGCTTGCTTAATAGTTTTTATTATATTCATAGAAGTGAGTATGCACTAAACATTACAGATAAGAAATATATATATATGTTGACTCAGGACTTAGCATATAATAGTCCTCAGTTATTGTAAGTGTGAAGAGTACTAACATGAAACGTTACTAGAAAAAAAAGAGGGGAAAGCTTTAAGTACGTTAATCTCTAGGTATGACTAATGTTAAAAAAGAGCAGTTCAACAGAACAGATCCTTTCCAACAAGCTGGAAAGTTAAATTGATAGGCCAGAAAGACAATAATTATTTCACCTTGTTTTATTCCATTCAATCAGTACAAAAAATATCTGAGCGGCATCATTTTGGAGTATAAAAAGGTGGGTGAAGCTCAGAAAACATCATATATTCTCCTGTTCCTTACTCTAAGCTATACCTGCAGATGGACAGAGTATAACATTATAAGAATGTGAGCTCAGTTGTCCATGGCAAATTCCTTACTCTTTTTCATTCAAATCATGATTCAACACTTATCAGAACACAAATGAATTGAGTAGGTAGGAACAGTGCATACATCATATATGATATCAGCATAAACAAATAAAAAGGGGACTTAAATGTCATGTCATGAATTTGATAATATTGATTCCATTGCTGAATTATTCACCATTTTATTGTCAGTAGAGTAGAAATATCTTAGAGTAGGACCAAAGCCAATCTATTGTTCTATAAAGGGATAGAGGATGCCAAAAGAGAGACCATGGTCTTTAAGTAGAAGGTCTACATAGAGAATGTAGGTGTTCATTATGACAGCAGACATTTCATCTTTTATATGTATTAAACTTTCCCAGTCATCATACATTATTAAGCAAATAATTATTTGCTTATTAAGCAAGTTTTATATGGCTTAATATTAAGCAAGTTTTTCTTTTATGAAAATAAAACAACTGATTGTGACACCTCAGACAGTTTGAACAAAACAGGTTCTGTATTCTCAAAGAGATGGGTGATCTGATTTCCTACATCATATAAAACACAGCACAGCTCCTAGATTTCATTGGGAGAAGTCGAGTGGAAAGGGAAAAAAAAAAAAAAAGAAAACAGGAACCTTTTAAAGATGTTGATACAATTATATAAGTAGAAGAGTTTTCATCAAGAATATCAGGAAGTCAGCTATTCCATGATGCAAATAATACTCCGTTGCTGTTTAGAAGGTTTTGTGAAAAAATCCCTTCCTCAGATAATTCAGCACTGAGAGATCAATGCTGTTGAAATCTAAGCAGAATATCTTAGACTTCACCATTGATGACATATATGGTGGAAGTATCCATTACTCAGATGAATTAAAGATGTTAGATATCTTAGGCCGTCACTTTTCCCATGAAATTACGACAAGTCTTATTAGCTTTTGGTCAAAGGACCACCAGCTGTCCCTTGCACTATTCTCAGGTTTTTTGAACAGAAATAGTGAATAAGGCCAAGCTCTCATAAACATCAATGAGATTTTCTCGGTTTTAAAGAAATATAGATTTACAAATGGGCTACTGGATTACTAAGGCTTTTAGATTAATAAGATTTGAATTAAAATCTTTTAAAACAATTACATTTTAACCATTTCAATGCACAAACATGATATTTTGTAGAAGTAACATAGCAGTTTTACCTTTCTTTCATTGTCTACTCATTAAACAAGTAGGTTTTTGTGAATCTTATCTCAGAAGCAATAAGTGCAATTCTTCAATCTGTAATGCCAGTTTCCCTGGGGAAGGACCTAGAATTTCTTAGTTTAGATGTACAAAAGCCTAGGAAATCTGCAAAAAATATTCTTCTTCCTGGGCTATTTTTTCCTTTGGGTTCAGTGAAATCAGAACAGCCTATTGCTCTCTGAATATTTTATAGACTCATATGGGTTTTGCTGAATCTTAGCAGAATGTAGCAAGAAATAAACATTAAGAAGTTGCCTTGGATCACTTGGATATATGCTTAGAAAGCCATAAGGAGTCTTAGGTTTGTGTTGAATAGTACAGGACAGATCATAACAATGGAAGTTTTCTTCAGGTTAGACATGTGCTAAGAATTATATTGATTTGAATCAGATATAGCTAAAATTAATGGGAGAAATGATAGACTCCTAAAAATATAATTTCTAAAGTTATACCTAATACCTATTTAAATAACTATTAATCATAAGGAAAATTTGGAGTATAAAAATAATATTTACAGTTAACACATTTTTCTTGAAATTGCAATAAGTAAGGAAATTTAAATTGTGAGATGATTCTCATCTCACAATTAGGGTCTTAATAAGCTACTCTCTTATACAAACTGGGGGAAAATGAGTGTACGATTCGTTAATCCAGTATCTGTAAGAGTTGTGTTAAATTGCTCATAACAATCGCAAGTAATGAACAACTTCAAAAAATTTGAAACAGTATGTTCAAACCCTTTTTCCACTCAAAGAAATTTGCTTGAAATTCACATTACTTTTCAAACAGACAGATAAAGACATCACTGAAATCATAAAAAAAAAAAGAAAAGAAAAAGAAAGAAACTTGGTTTAGAGTTTAAGAAAATTCTAGGACTATAGAAGAACCAGTCTTCTAAGCAAAAGTGTATGACCAAGCTCTGAATAAGTCAACTTAGGTATCTCATTATCATTGTAGAGCTCAGGTATCTCATCATCATGGGGTGTTCTTCCCTACTTAAGAAGTCAAGCTAAGAATAAGAGGATATTAGATGTGACTAATACATCTAAGACAGGTATTACTGTACAGTATTGATGCATCAACTTGTATATTGGGTGTAGTTTCATTGACACTGAACCGTAGAGCCAAACATACATTCATACAAAGATTTTTCTCCGCAGTAAACATGAAGTCACTAGCAAATCCTCAGCAAAGACCAGAAACAACCTTTAATTTGTTGAGGTATAAAGCAGAATAATATTAGGAAAATATCGCTGTTTTAGACTGAATGTATAGAATTTCAGTTCTATTGCTGTTGGTATATAACATATTCCAAGTATTATATTCCATTAAAAAAAAAAAAAACATAAAAGTGAGGATTTGTTGTCAAGAGTAGATCCATTATTAGGGATCCATTATTAGGAATCAGTCTAGACTGATTTCTTCATCCTTGTGCCTATATTTGTATCACCTTTTCTATTTAACTTTTTGCTCTGAGGAAAAGCAAAACTTTTCTGAAGATTTGTTCTCTGTACACTGCTACCAGGTACATCACTGAGCAATTAATCAGCTTCTTAGTCACATTAAAAAAATCTTAGTTATCTTCATTTTCCCATAGGGTCAAAATATTGACTTCAAATAAATTTCATGTATAAAAAGGGGACAAAGTGCAAGGAACACAAAGCTTCTATTGTATGTACCTCGTTTTGCACTTTGTTGTGATGATTTCATCGACTCAACTTGTCTCAAAAGAAAAAGAATGTGTGTTGAAATCTCAGATTTTTGACTGAAAAATGGTTTAATCAGGAAAGAGTTTTTAAAGGCACAGGTTGAAGGCTGATGCCTACTTTCACTGACTTGCTGCTGTTTTTGCTTCTAAAATAGCCCTTGTAGCATTCAGATGCTTTCTGGCTGAGGAGAGTTGAGGCTTGAAATCTCCTGGGTACAAATATCTACAAAGCATGAGGTGAATGACAGAAAAGAGCTTGAGTGTAAAATGAATGTTATCATTTCTGAATTTTGATGAACTTGCATCAGACTGCTTTCCTCCTACTGGTGAGGATCTTTCCTCGCTATTATATGCTGTGATGCTTGAGTCAGTGAATATTCACTGATAAAAGTGACAAATACTAGATTTTTGCATCCAGAAATATTACTAATTATATTAACTAGAATGTGGTAGTTTTTTTACAAAGATAAAAGATATTCTTTTTAATGTTAAAATGTTAATTTCGATTTTCATTTTGCAGACGGCAATCTGTTTTGGCAGATTTGTAAGAGAAAGTTATTTTGTTTTCTTGAGGGAAAAAAAAAGCAACAAACTACCAAGCAATTCCATAGTAAATCTGTTACAAATGCCAGAATCAACTATTCAACATATGAGCTTGTCATAATATCTCACTTACTGCAGCTGCAATATTGAAGCTGAATGATGCCAATGTGTCCTCTGGGCCTCATGGAAACAGATTTGGTGTAGAGGGATTTATTCAAAAGTAATAAGATAAACTTTCACCTTGGGAAAAAAAAGACAAAATTCTGTGTGTGTGTATCCATATCTATATATCTATATGTATATATATGTATTCATATCTGTACATATAAACATATTTTGTGGCAACTTTACCTTTGTCATTTGATCCAGCAAATCTTTCATATTTTCTCAAAGTTCTTATGTCTACCTCTCTTAAACAGATGAAAAATCAAGCAGCCTATATGCAGAACAATTTAATATATATTAGAACACCAGCAAGTCATAATTAGACTTGCTTGGGTATGACAGACATATATTTATAATATATATATTCACAGATCCCATCTCCAGTACCAAGAGTTTATTATAATACCATATGCCTTTTTTATTGTTTTAAAGAACAAGTAAATATTTTTATTCTTAAATAATTCTACTTTTCTATATTTCCAGCTAATTCAAAACATCAGTGCAGTGGATAAAGATGATTCAGTAGAAGGTCACCATTTTTTCTTCTCTTTGGCTCAGGAGGCCACAAACAACTCATATTTTACTGTTAAAGATAATCAAGGTACTGTCTCATAAGCTCTTTAAGACCATCCCAGTGGGAGTCATGTTTCTAATGGTCCTAAAAAAATAGCTTAGAAAATATAGGTATAAGTTATGAACACATTATGAGGTGTATTTTATAACAATGATTTCCTAACTGTGTTAGGAAATAAGATTATTTTCTTATGTATTTATGTATTTAGACAGACAGAAAGAGGTGGTATAAAACAAAAACTCAGCCTTCCTGTCTCTTTAGTATTAAAAACACAGTTTAAATCATGTATCCTGAATACTGATGACATCATATGAATATCTTCTATATATCTTCCATATATTTTAATGCTTTTTGGATCTGGATTGGTTGAGAATCTTAAGGATAATGCTAAAAGAGTTATAACAACCAAACCAATCTGAAGTGATGTAATTTCAGGAAAAAAGACCACTTAAAATCAGTCTGCTGAGACTATGAAGAAGGGATTTTCCAGACTCAGCTAAAGTACACATTGTTCTTATTGACTTTGTTAATTATTTGAATGTTCAGACTAGGTGAATAAATCAATGAGAAAAAAAGTTTTAGAAAGTTCAGACTATGTTAAATGGCAAAGTACCTTTCTCAATATCAGCAAATTAAAGTCAATGCTTTAGTGTGCCTTTCATTTCCCAGCTTCATTAACCTCTCTTTCTCACTGCCAGGAGAAACCTTGCTCCATTAAGGCTATGTTCTGAACAATATAGTGATCCTCTCCCATTTCTTTTGCATTCTGCATAAGCCCCAAGCAAAGCAACACGCAGGGTCCCATTCCTTTTGATGGCTATTGATGGGGAAATTGTATTTTCAAACACAGTAGGGTCAGATACCAATCTCTCCATTTCTGATACAATTCACAGAAATAGATGGGGAAAAGGAAATGTCTTAGACAAAAGCAAAAGTGAGTATGCATATCTGGAGAGCATTTTAACTCAGAATGATCCTCTAAGCTTAACTAACAAATCCATATGGACTTAAATGTGAGGAAGATAACTTTAGCAGACTGTTTGGATAAATATGAGCTGTAGATAACTATAGAATTGTTTTTTTAACATGTATGTACATGAAATAATTCCCCATGACATGATTAAAAATCATAACATATATTTACGTTTTATCATTCTTTATTCTTTCATATGTTCATATTTTCATTTTTCTTTTCATGACCATTTATCTTCTTTGAAAAATAAATCTAAGACAAATTTCAAATTTGAATTAGCTGATATGCAACAGAAGTTGAATTTATTTTTTAGATTTCATACAGACCTAATTTCTGAACACTATAAATTAAATCTAAAGCAAGGCAAGAGCCTCTAACAGCTTTTTAAAGCAGTTTAAGTAGTATGAGCTCAGCTATCTCCAGTTGTAAATCAGGCAATGAGCAAATAGCTATTTTAGGGCAGATTTTTCTTGCTTTCTCTCCTCTCCCTTGCTACCCGTCTTCTCTCTGTGCTATCCGACACACTTTCGGGGTACCTTTAGATTGATAAAAATGTCTCTTGTTGATCTGTGAACTGCAAGACTGGTAGCAGCTGGTTACCTGGAACTATTTTAAGAACCTACACTGAGTGAGTGTTAGATACTAGATGAGTATTTTTCTTTCTTATCTGTGCATATTAAAAAAGAGATCTCTTATTGCTCCTAAAATATATCTGTCAAAATACATGCAATTATTTGGGAATGACACGCAAATAACTCTTATCAGCATCTAGTTTAACTCTCTTGCCTTTTCTAATGTGCAGGTTTGTACTGTAATGAAGTTTTTAAATAATTCGGTTAAATGCTCCTGGATTTTATTGCCATTGTTAAAAAGTGATAAATGTATATCATGCATATATTTTATCTTCTAGATAACACTGCTGGAATTTTCACAGCAAAAAATGGCTTCAGTAGACAGGAGCAGCTTTTTTTCTACTTGCCGATCTTAATTCTGGATAATGGAACCCCGCCACTTACAAGCACAAACACTCTCACTATCACTGTCTGTGACTGTGACACTGAAGTTAACACCTTCTTTTGCCGATATGGAACTTTCCTGTATTCTTTGGGACTGAGTACAGAAGCTTTAGTTGCTGTTTTGGCTTGCATATTAATTCTCCTAGGTAAGTACTAGTAAGTAAGTTACTAGTAAGTAACTTTGCTTCCTTTTACATTAGATTTGATTATATGCCATAGATATTCCCTAGTGTGAAAGAATTGAGGTAGTGTCCTACTGAGAAATATCCAATAGGGCAAATGTTTCATTTCTCTTCTGTTTCTTGACTATAAAGTGTTCTCTTTTTTGTCTTTTTTTTTTTTAAAAAAAAAAAGGCCTTAAAATTTGGCTTTAGTTGAGTGATGCTCAACTAAATAAGTAATACTTATTTCTCTAGCAGTAGTAATAATAAAGATTTGGAAAGCCAAAGGCTGTATTAGAATTAGATTAATATGAGCAGAACTCTATTCATTCTGCCGTAGATATGGATAGGAGCAAGTGGAGCAAGTATTAAAACGCAGAGCAATATAATAATAATTTAAAAAAAAAAAAAAGACTCTGATACTACCAGGAAGAAGCAATATTAGCTTCAGAAATAAACAGAGAGTTGCCCTCTCTCTTAATAATGTAGCTCTCCAGGCAGTCATTTCCCTAGGAGTTGGGCATCAACTTTTTCCTCTCAGTAGACTACAAATTAGCCTTCATTACACCAAGGAAGTCCTGAATGTGAGAAATGAATTTGAGTACTATTTAAATAATTAAGAATGGCTTGTGAGGTCTGCTTGTACCTTTGCAGAGAGATGCCAGAGAGAGTCATAGCTGGTAAGTGGCCACTGCCCAAACCAATCCCATGGTCCCAGACTTCCTGTCCTGCACAGAACTGTGACTGCCATTAGCCATAGTGGAGTCACAACAAGGAAACAGTCTTGTCAATGAAGTGTGCCACAGACCCTGCTATGATGGGTTTATTTTCTAAATTCCCCAAATACCAAATTATGGGAACATTATAGCAGTTGGCACATTGCATTTCTAATCATGCCCCAAAGGGTTAAACATCCATTCTCAAACTCTGTGTCTATCTGAGTTAGGAAGATTAAGGTATGCTAATTTCTGGAGCCAAGAATGAAAAAGGAGTGAAGCAGTTAGTAGACTGGATCTGTGTTCCAGCCAAGTGAGAGAGTTTAGAGCTTGGTTGTTGATGCTGGTCTTTGAAGACTTATACTATTTCTTTCTCGTTGCTTGTTCAGTAATATGGCATATCCATATTATTCCATATAATAGAACGTGGCATTAAAAATGTCATATCCAAAAATATTGCAAAACAAGTGATGGATCATGATAAGGAAACAGATTTTTCTGCTGGAAATGCCAATTTCCAAACAAACAACTCCAAATTCAGAAAACAGATGGAATCAGAATTTCACTAATTTAAAATGGCATGATATCAAATTATTGTAAACAGAAGATCTAGCTTCTTTTAGTATTTTGTTGAAACAAAACAAGCAAAAAGATTGTAATGTAATACCTACACAAAATAATGCCAAGAAAGAAAGAAGTACTAGAAACAGAACTTGCACTGCCTTAAGAAACAAAACTTTAATGGGTAATTATTCTCCCAATGTTTTTCTTAATGTGAACAAATAAAATCAGTAATACTTTTTAAACCTCTATATCACTGGAAGAATTACAAAGCAGTTTTAAATAAATTCTGCTTTTTTCTGTGTAGAATATTCAGGTAAAGAACATTTCTTAACTACCCTTATTATACAGTATGACCTCTACTAGTCTATAAATAACAGCATACAACACTAAGTATAACATTGCTAACCACAGGGAAGCTGTGAGGCTTGGAAATGAGGGCTGGCAGCTCTGTTCTGATGCTAAATTTTGATCTGTCATTGCAGCAATGCAAAAATGAAGACAAGTCCAAGAAAGTTAATGGAATTATTTTGACTTTGTACCATTGAAAATGGAAGTTAAACGTGTTAAAGACCACCCATATTCCTCATCCTGTCTGCAACCTTATGGTTTTAATTTCCATCGTGTAAGGAATAGAGGCCTTTGGCCTCATGACTGAATCTTTTTGTGAGAACCCATTGAATTTTTTCCTAGAATGAAACCCTACAGTTCAGCCCCACAAATGGATTTGAGTTCCCCAGAAGCAGCACGTCGATCAATTAACTGTGAATCAGTATCTTGATATGACCTTGTGTGTTCATGATTTTGTAACATGCAGAAATATAATGGCCTAGAAAAAAAATCAGAATGTTTTTTGTTAAACCCTGAGAACTCTCTGAATAGTTAGAAGAAGGATTAAAACAATAAGAGAGTAACTCATTATTATGTTTAGATGACAATTCTCTTGGACAGACTCTAGTCATATCCTGACTTCATATCAAAGTCCAGGAAAAAAAACATTCCCCTACTACCATATCCTGGTTTCTAACACAGAATAAGAAATTATTCTGAAAACTGAGATTCAATGTTTTTAGTCTCACCTACAGTGAGAACCCACATTTTCCTTGTTCCAAGCAAAATTCACGCAATCCTGACTGATGTTACTGCATTAGACTTTCCAGTCAGTGTGTGTTGAAAGGCGAGCTAGTACTCATTTCAGTGTTTTCTTGGCTTTTGGGGAAGGTCTCTTTAGGGAGTTAGAGGAATGTGGATGAGGTACTGTCATTGCAGGTTATTAATGGAAATGTTCATCAAGGGCTTCACATTTACTTGCAGAGAGAACCTTTTTCTGGATGGGATTAACCCTTGTTGCTTGTTGGGGCAATGTATACCACAAAAATCAAAGCAGAAATGCAGGTGCACACATTAATTAAAAACAGAAAGAAAATAATAATCTAACACTTTCCTCACAGGCATGCACATTCAAATACATATTATATAAAGAAGGTAGTTATTTAAAATTAGATTTTTTTTTCACATTTACAATACAAAGAGTCTTTCTTTTACCTTGCAGCCTTTTAGTCAGCATTATCAAATATTTTTAGAAGAGTTTATCATGCAGAGGTTTAGGAGAACTGAAACTTCTATTTCTGTTTTATACTTGTAGCATAGTATTGTAGAAATTCATTTTTCCAGTGTTGCCAAGTTTGGTGTTAATATCTCCCACTCACATAATATCTTACCCATAAAAGCAAGGTAAAATCCCATGGCAGTTTTCTCATGTTACATCCTGAGTAGAGAATTGTAGTATAAAATCTATTTATTTATTAAATACATCTTCAGTTAAATTTATCTAAAAGCTGAAATCATTCATTTCTGTGAATGTCATTGAATACTTGAAATGGATCACTCGGAGTGAAGTGAGTAAATAAAATAAAGAAAAAGAATAATAAAAATAATAATTCTAAATAGAAAAAAAAGTGTGAAAATAAGTCTAAGAGTTTAAATATGTAGGGAAGAAGCTACTCTTATCTACAGATCTCAAACTTTAGTGAGTCTTCAAACATCCAAAGAGATGTAATGTAAGAAATAATTGAATCAGACCCTAAATACTCTGTAACAGAATTATTTTCTACCAGTTGAGGAGATCTCCCCCACTGCCTTTCATTTTTCATCCACCCTTCTTGAGGCTTTGATCTGAGAGGGAGATAGGGGGAGGGAGAAAGAGAGAGATAAAGAAATTACATTTGAATGTGGAATTGATATAGTAGATGATAAAGTAAAACAGTTTCAAAAAGTGTAACCCGTGTTCCTATCACTGCTTCAAACTCTTATTTAGCCAAAGAATAGCTCCAAGTCATTCACCCCTTTTATAAGTCCCTCTGTAACCATTTTACCACCATATACAATGTTCATTTCAAAACCATAAAATCCATAAAGATTACAGCTCTATAAATCTGTGAAAATAGCTTTACTTTGCAGTAGCAATGATATTAAAGCACATTGCTACATTTTAGGTGTTTCCGAGCATGTTCAAAGTTGCCAGTTCTGCTTACTTTTTCCTTTGTGTTTTTGCTTTCTGTCTAGTTTTCATCTTGGCAGTTGTGGCCATAAGGAGGCAGCGGCAGAAGTCTCCGTTTTTGGAGAAGATAGAAGAGTTCAGAGAGAATATCGTCCGGTACGATGATGAAGGAGGTGGAGAGGAGGACACGGAAACTTTTGATATTTCAGCGCTGAGGACCCACACTGTTATCAGGATGCACAAACCTCGGAAGAACATCACTACGGAGATCCATAGCCTCTACAGACAGTCTCTGCAGGTTGGCCCTGACAGTGCAGTGTTCAGGCAATTCATTTCAGAAAAGCTTGAAGAAGCTAATACGGATCCCAGTGCTCCTCCGTATGACTCGCTTCAGACATATGCCTTTGAGGGGACTGGTTCTTTGGCCGGATCCCTCAGCTCTTTAGGCTCAAACACATCAGATATGGATCAGAATTATGAGTACCTTTCAGACTGGGGACCTCAGTTTAAACAGCTTGCAAGCATGTATGCTTCTCATAGAAATGGGAGGGATTAACTTGTTCTTATTGTCATTTTAAGTGCTTAGCAACAAACAACAACTCTTGATTTTTAAACAGAGATCAATGACCAGTCCATATTTAAGCACCAAAATAAACATGCTTTTTCTAGAATCTGCTGGCTATGGAGGTGTTTTGAAAAATCATGCCAGGAATGTCATGAGCTGAGGTATGGGCATTCTGCATTTTGAAAATCTAGTCTCTATTTAGGTGCCTGAACAAAAACTATATATTTTTTTTGAAAATCTAGGCCCAGCTCTGTGTGCTGAAAATCTGGATCCAAGCAAAGACAACAGGAGGAGTAGAAGTCATATATGAATATTGTAAATATTTGGTCATCTGTAAGCTTTAAACTACTGCCAAAGTTAAGACAAACTTTTGCTGTGGAATATATTAATTTAACCAAAGTTAAAATATGCATATTTGTATAATGCTTAATTATATAAATATACTTATGTCATAAAGTAGACCCTAGACATTCTAAAGCAATTGCCAGAAGGGCTTACAGAATTATCTATTTATTTTTCATAGAATGATTAAACTAAATGTTTTCCTATCGGTGTAAAAATAAAGACCTGTTAAGCATCTTGTACTAATTTTTTTAATTGAACTATTGGCAAGTGCCTAAAATCAATAATTATTTTAACAGCAACAATATACAAAAAAAATAGCTCAAGTTAGAATCAATATTCAACTTAAATATTACAATCAACTACATTATATATTACTGTGCTTACAAAAATACTATTGATATCTGGGCATTTTTACTTTTATTGAGAGTTTAAAAATGACTGATTTACTATCACAGTTTTTTTTTTTATTATGGAATACAAAATCAGCTGTAGTACTCTCCTTAGTTGTAACAGTATTAAAGATCTTTAAAATACTCAGTTGGTGAACATAAATCTGTGTAAAAGTGTAGGATTAGATAATAAGACACCATAATGCTTTAATGTTAACCCAATTTTTCAGAAATTGATCCCATCATTCTGAAAGACTCGTCAGACTTAAAAATTAATTTCCCACTGTATTTATTTCCAGGACAGTCCAATGAATGAGTCTGAGGGTATCTCAGAGTACTTATTTAGTTTTACCTATACTGGTAACAAGCAACAATTTTGCATCTGCAGGTTATCAAATATATTCCAAATGAACTGTCTGGGAAAGGATCCTGCTTGTTTTTTATTCACCTCTTTTCCATTAGGTGCTTATTTTATAGCATCTGTATCTTGTAATGAACTGAAATTTTTCCATGCTGAAAACTGGCACCAGGATAAAGAGAATTATTTTATGTTTGTGTGTGTGCTGTGTGCTTCCTTTTTTTTTTTTTTTTTAAGTTCTAAGATAAGCTTTTGTGGATATAGGAGAGAGGTAGATAACGCTTATACAAAAATAAAAAGGAACACAATACATAAGTATATGATGTTTGTTACAATTTCAGTTTACTAAAGGAAAGGAAAGCTGCCAATGCAGAATTTAAACTCCTGGTAGGTAAAAGAATAAAACACATGGAAGAGTTTGAAAATCAGAAGAGATTTCTGACAAGATGTCTAACAAGGGCAAAACCATTAATCATGATATCCATAATAGGAAAAATACTAGGGGTCATCTGACTAGGTGCAGATGAAGCAACATTTGCCTCCTGAGGAAAAACTGTCTCTCTCTCAGTGTGATGATAAGATTCTGGTATGGATGAGTAAGTACAAAATATCTGTAAGAGATGTATAACCAAAAGTTTTGCATTAGTGGCTCTAGTACTTTTATTTAGTTGCTCTCAGAACATATCTGACAAAATAATTCCTCACTGAGATAGTATTGTGCATATTAATAATTTCCTTCATGTAGAGTAATAGAGGGAGTAAATATGCTTGCACTTACTTGGAGCTGGTGAGAAGCACATTTTTTAAGATTAGGTTTCAAAATGCTGAATAAGTCCTTCTTTCACATATGGCCCCAGTGGATTTTATTTCTCAGACTTTCAGTTTGTATTTAGTTCAAAAATGATAGCGGCCTCTGAACATCTGTCAGTTGAGACATTTTGTATGTTAAGATGGGGAAATAGCCTGAAATACCTAAGTATGTTTGCACTGGTGTTATAATTCCCTCATTTTGTTGTACACAATTAACTTTAATGACAAATAGCTTTTGAAACCAACATTCTCACTGTCATACCAGTGAATTTTATACAAAAGAGCCTACTGTGGTTATTAAATGATCCTTAGCTCAAAAGGTTTAAGACTGTGTTTGTACAGCAGGGACAGGGAGTATTTTGTTGCAAAGTAAGAAGTTATTTCCAGTTCCTGATGAGCCACATAGTATTGGTTTCCCAAAACTCAAAGTAAACTTCATTGATTTATTTCTACATGCAAGAAAACTAAGAAATCACTGAATTGAAATAAATTCTAAGATATTCACAGATCTTTTCATATATTGCAAATAATTTAGTTCAACAATGACTGCAGAAGTTTTTTATAGAAGCTTCTATTTATTTGAAGAAAGTAACCATTCTGAGGAAGCCAAATGTAAACACATACGAGAGCACAATACTTAATAGCATGAAATTATAAAGGGCAAATTATAAACTGAAGTTTCTGATGATGAGATCTATTAAACTGCGGAATGGTTTCCAAAGAGAACACTTCATTACTCTTACCTCTTAAGATTAGTTAATAGCTGGAATTATCTGTAACATGGACCAAATGGAAGAGTAAAAGTGTGATAGTGGATGGTAAATTTATAACCTGCAGTACACAACCTGCCTGAGGGAAGTGTAAGGTAGACTATCAACTGGTCAAAGGTGGTATGCTCATCATATCGTGTTTTTATATAAATACTTCAGAGAGATGTTCCTATATATATGTATATATATATATATATATATATATTACAGTATGGTATGAGAAAGATTAAAAACTGGGAAATATATGAGAAAATGTTTTCCTTTTTAGTGGTAGTGTACAGGGACTTAGAGTATTGAGTTATTAATTTTAGCATTTAAAGTCAGGGAAATAAACACTATTCATGTTTTAATAAATATTAAAAATAAAGCTTTTCAAATTAAAAATAAAGAATGTGATCATTGATGGAGCATTACAATTTTAGATGATGGTTCTGACTGGAAGAGGAGATCTCTTTCATCAATTCACACAATATAAAATGGTTTTATTTGATTTTAATTTTGTATATCTGAATACATTTTTTTTTATTAGCCTATAACTAGAAAGCTCTCCTTGTTGCCACTGAGGATAAAATTAACCTTTAATTCACATAATTTTCCTATTCTTTTTTCTTACAGATCTTGTCATTACACAGCTAGTCTGCTTTTAAAGTTTGCATTGGAAGTGCAGTTATTTCAACACTCATTCTTAACTGTATGAGTAACCCTGTCAGAGGAGAGTAAAATATTTCTGAAAAGACAATGTGCATTTTATGCTTCAAAGTCAGTTTTGATGTATGCTTTATGCAGAGTAGAAATTGAAGATTATGTGATTTTACATACTGGAAAAGAATACATTTTACTTTTGATCCAGAATATGGATGAATAGCAAAAGAGAATGAGAGCGTGAGAAAACACGAGAGCAAGAGAAAACACAAGAGCGAGAGAGAGAAAACGAGAGAGAGAGAAGATGAGAGAGAGAAGACGAGAGAGAGAGAGAGAAAGAAGAGAGAGAGAGAGAAAACGAGAGAGAGAAAATGAGAGAGAGAGAAAACGAGAGAAAGAAAACGAAAGACTGAAAACGAGAGACAGAAAACAAGAGAGAGAGAGAGAAAATGAGAGACAGAGAGAAAATGAAAGACAGAGAGAAAATGAGAGATTGAAAAAGAGAGAAAACGAGAGAAAGAGAAAACGAGAGAGAAAAAGAGAGAGAGAAAACGAGAGAGCAAACGAGAGAGAAACGAGAGACAGAAAACGAGAGAGAGAAAACGAGAGACAGAAAATGAAAGACAGAGAGAAAATGACAGATTGAAAAAGAGAGAGAAAACGAAAGAGAAAACGAGAGAGAAAACGAGAGAGAGACAAAACAAGAGAGAGAGAAAACGAGAGAGAGAGAGAAAACGAGAGAAAAGGAGAGAGAAAAAATGAGAGAGAGAAAATGAAAGAGAGAAAATGAGAGAGAGAAAAAGAGAGAGAGAAAACGAGAGAGAAAACGAGAGAGAGAAAACAAGAGACAGAGAGAAAATAAAAGACAGAAAATGAGAGATTAAAAAAGAGAGAAAACGAGAGAAAGAGAAAATGAGAGAGAGGGAAAAAACAGAGAGAGAAAACGAGAGAAAACGAGAGAGAGAGAGAGAAAACGAGAGAGAGAGAAAACGAGAGAGAGAGAAAACGAGAGAGAGAGAAAACGAGAGAGAGAGAAAACGAGAGAGAGAGAAAACGAGAGAGAGAGAAAACGAGAGAGAGAGAAAACGAGAGAGAGAGCGAAAACAGAGAGGGAGAGAAAACGAGAGAGAGTGGAGACACCCATCGCTGGCCGTCCCAGCGAGGCGTCCGCAGGCTGCGTGATCTTTTTCCGTCCTCAGCACTGTGGCGCCGGATTCCCTTTCCACCCCCAAGAGGCGAGGCTCCCTCTTGTAGCTCTCGGAGGAGTAGCTGCGAGGGGGCTGCAGCTACTGATGATCTCCTTCCTGATCCTCAGATTCTAGGGTTCCGCGATAGGTGGGTACCCGTGGGGTGCGTACCTCCGACGCCGACAGTAACACACTCGATAC
>VWPW01006714.1:54314-108481 GCA_013389825.1 Crypturellus undulatus | reverse complement strand
GAGAGAGAGAGAGAGAAAACAGAGAGAGAGAGAAAAGGAGAGAGAGAAAATGAGAGAGAGAGAAAACAAGAGAGAGAGAAAATGAGAGAAAAGGAGAGAGAGAAAATGAGAGAGAGAGAGAAAATGAAAGAGAGAAAATGAGAGAGAGAAAACGAGAGAGAGAAATTGAGAGAGAGAGAGAAAACAAGAGAGAGAGAAAATGAGAGAAAAGGAGAGAGAGAAAATGAGAGAGAGAGAGAAAACGAGAGAGAGAGAAAACGAGAGAGAGAGAAAACGAGAGAGAGAGAAAACGAGAGAGAGAGAAAACGAGAGAGAGAGAAAACGAGAGAGAGAGAAAACGAGAGAGAGAGAAAACGAGAGAGAGAGAAAACGAGAGAGAGAGAAAACGAGAGAGAGAGAAAACGAGAGAGAGAGAAAACGAGAGAGAGAGAAAACGAGAGAGAGAGAAAACGAGAGAGAGAGAAAACGAGAGAGAGAGAAAACGAGAGAGAGAGAAAACGAGAGAGAGAGAAAACGAGAGAGAGAGAAAACGAGAGAGAGAGAAAACGAGAGAGAGAGAAAACGAGAGAGAGAGAAAACGAGAGAGAGAGAAAACGAGAGAGAGAGAAAACGAGAGAGAGAGAAAACGAGAGAGAGAGAAAACGAGAGAGAGAGAAAACGAGAGAGAGAGAAAACGAGAGAGAGAGAAAACGAGAGAGAGAGAAAACGAGAGAGAGAGAAAACGAGAGAGAGAGAAAACGAGAGAGAGAGAAAACGAGAGAGAGAGAAAACGAGAGAGAGAGAAAACGAGAGAGAAAATGGAGTAACTATTAAGTCCAGAAGATTTCTCTAACAGAAAAATTATAAATTTGCATTTTTTAAAGAAAAGGATGGTGGATTTATGTTTATATATAATTGAAACATTTTACAACAATAATCTGCATCCCCTCATTAAGAAAAAAAAGTACACCACACAAAGATCAGTTATCTTTGAGATCAGTATGCAACCCCCTCCCTACAGAACAGACTATGGCATTAGTCAGACATATGCAAAATATTCAAGAGCAATGACACTAAGGGCAAATGTTAAACAAAATTAAGAGCTATCACTACCTCACAGAAATATCTAATTTTGTGAGACTGAGTATGGTTATCAATGGCTATTAATTCTGAAACATTTTAATAGCTATTCAGGTGATGCTTTAATAATATTAAGTCTGTAATCTAAATAATATTGTATATGTGGATTCAAATAGGATTGGCTTATACAGAAACACTGGTATTTACATAGATAAAAAGATACTACAAAAATTATTTGAATAAGAATTGAAGAGAGACAAACCTACTAATACAAATATGAAGCACTCTTCTGATGTTATTATGAGTAAATTCAACTCTCTCACCACAAAATTCAGATTTCCCAGCTGTTCATCTCATCCAACTTTAGCCAATGAAAAATTAATGCAAGTTATTCATCTATTCTGAATTGAATGCTTGGAATCATTTTCAGGAAGTGCCAGTAACATGCAATAACATAAGCCTAGATAATAAGTTTAAAGTCAAAGACTATAATTTAGATTATTCAAGTTGAGATGAATCCTCTCCCTATTCTGTTCTTTTTTTGTGGATCCAGTATGCTGCTGTCTTTTAAGTCCTGGAAGTATGAGGCAGGATGAATACTCTCTGGGACAGCAAAATGAGCACAGCATCTTTCCATAATGGTCTACAATGAGGAATGCCTGGAGACAAGTCTCTTTCACATCACTGACAACTCTAGCCCACCAATAAATGACCCCCAAAGCTTCATCTGCTTTCCTTGCTCTGATAAGGATATAAGGATTTTACTTTGTGTTCATGAATGTGTAAGAATTGTTTTTAAAGGGGCAACTTAGAAACTAGGACCTAACAGAAGTTATGGCATTACAGCAGCTTGCTTGGGGTGAGACACAGTTGCCCCCTCCAGGATGGCTGGTACGCCCGGATTCTGCTCCTCCACGGTTTCTAAGGCAGCACAACCTGCCCTCCTCGCAGCTGCAAAGGGCAATAACGGGGGGTGGAGCGGAGCAAAGTCACTGCGGCCAAACTCTGCTGCACTCCCTGTGCTGGGCCACTGATGAGCCACACAGGAGCTGCCCAACGGGAGATGTACGATAAGATGTGCGGTGCTGAGCCAGCCAGGGTGGCAAATCACTCCTTTCAGAGGAACTTTGCTTATTATAACGTCAAAACACAGCTCCATTCCAAAAGTTACCCACCTCCGAGGTATGACCACTCCTCAGTGAGCATGTGCTCCAAATTTTCATTTGACTGTATCTTTAAATGTGAGAGACTTTTTCACCAATCAATAACAAAAGTATGTATGACTACAGTCGCTCAAGCTCCACCTAAATGTGAAAAAAGTATAAAAAGTGAACTAGGGAGGAAAGAGGAGGAAGGAAGATTCCATCTTAACTTCTGGATCAGTCGACAGGCTAAACTCCTTTCCTCCCCTTGGGTCGGGACGCTGCCTGAGGAGTCTTGAGACTGAGAGCCCTCTCCTATCTTCTGGGGCAAGTGATGATTGGGCATTTGTACATGAGAGCTAACTAAAATCCCCACACTGTAGTACAGAATTTCCTATACTGACAACCAAAACCTGCTTTATAAATGTTGCATTTGAATAAATCATGCTGTTTGTGAACTCGACTACTTGTTTGGAAGGTGGTCAGACATACAGTTCGATCACACTGTGAAGCCAATACGGCCAGAGTTGGGCCTACAGCTGCCACAGCATTTTGATATCTTCCTCTCCACTGCTTTCAAACTGCAACAATACTTTCACATGACTGGCATTTTTAGCAAATTAACCAATATTTTTTTCTTATTGTACTATCAGACTGCCTTGAGTGATTAGTATTGCTTTATTGTATTCTACAAACAGTTAAAGTTTTCACAGCCAGCTACTCAGGGAGGTAGCTGTTTTGTAATCACGTATTTCAAGAACTGCAGAGAAAGAGACAAAGGCCAAGGCAGGTCAAATGATTCATGTAGCTTGTGCCCTCCCGAGCTGTAAACAAGATGTAGGTCCTGAAATATTCAGTCTACTGCCCAGCTCCCTGAACTATACATTTAGAAAGTGTTTGCAGTTCTGCATGTACTTCCTTAATGTATCTGAATAGTCATTTTAAATAAATATACTGTGTTCACCTAGGCTGATTTGGTAGATCACTTTGAATAACTTGACTATGATGACTGTCAAAGGTAAGAAGTAATGCATCTGCTGATTCCTTCTTTATAATGCTTTCTCTCATCCTTATGAACTAGACCATGAACTAGACCAGACACTAGACGTGCATGAGTGTACTTTAAAAAGTGCAAGTTAAATATACAGTTCAGAATGAAGGCTTCATTAAAAAAAGCAAAAACATAAACTTCTGCACACGACACACTCGCACCTGCCTAAGTACACTGCCTTATATAACACTTATCTAAATCTACCTCGACCTTACTGTGCCTTAAAAGGAACAGAAATTCCCGGTAAATGTAAATCCCCTATAGAATTCCTTCTTACGAGAGCCTTGTAAGGGGCAAGCTGTGACTAAAACTGAACAGGTAATTGAGGAAGTGTAAAATGAATTGAGGTAAAGAGAAGACAGCTGAAGTGTTTATGGCATTCTCCATTGAGCACTACTAACTAATTGTTGTATAGCGGGTTTGGGAAGAATGCTTGAAAAAGTCGAAACTAGAGAAAAACTATGACCTAGCAAAAGTTATGGCATTATAAAAGCTTGCCTGGAGTGAGAGACAGTTACCACTTCCAGCATGGTTGATATATACGGAATCCACAATTCCCTCAGCAGCACAATCTGCTCTGCTAGCACATGCTAATAGGAGTAAATGAAGAGTGTGGCAGAATGGAGCCACCATGGCCAGACTCTGTTGTACTCCCTGCAGCGATGGAGAATGGGTAATGCAGCTGATAAGCCTTCTGTATGTTTTACTAGGAGGAATATAATATTTAGGACAAGTGTGCCTTACTCCTTGTGCAAAGAACTAATTGGGAGCATTTTTATGTTTGCTAACATGCAAACACAAGAAGAAAGATGAAGGTGTGGAGCAAGTCTGGGAGTCCTGTATATGCTCATGTATTACCTGTGTATAATGTGTTGCATACTTTTTAATTGTCCCTTTACAAGTAAAGGGGACAATTTGTCTCTTTGTTTTACCATCTTCCAAAGTTGCAAGTCTTCAACAAGCAGCAATTAAGCCTTGGTGAGCTGTTCATATAGACACAGGAAGTCCTGTGACCATAATTTCAAGGCTGATAATCTCATTCCATGCCAATATTCCTCCATTTTTTACATTTTATTCCAGTGTCATACATAGAAAATTCTACATAAAATATTTACTTGTAATATCTTTTAATATGTGCTTATTATATGCACACAGTTACAGCACACAATAATGTAAAGCTAAAACAAATTAGATAAGTTTAAAAATATCAGTGAGGTTTCTATTGGGTGACTATAATGTGCCTGAAAAAAACAGCTGAGTCACTGGAGGCAAAGGATTGAGAATTGATTGAAAGGTCATTTTCACTTCATCCTGAAACCAAACATACTGGAAGTGTCATGCATTACCTAGTAGTAAATATTCTTGAAATATTCTATGAAATATTAAAAAAAAAAAAAAATCAAACAATAACTTAGGGCTACCTAAGATAATCTGATTACCTCCCCAAGAAGCAGTTTTATCTTCTCAAATTCTTCTTCACACAGGGCAAAAATAGGGGTCCTCACCTCTTCAGTGACCTCATTCTTTGCAAAGATGGAAATGCTCAATAGAATCAAGAACTTCGACTGGAAAGAGAGCAATAGTACCAGTTCTGGCAGAATTTTATACTAGGCTGTATAGTCCTTTTGACTAAACTGTGCCTAGTAGAGTGAACAGCAAAAATACACAGTGATATAGATTATTGAATTTAAGGAAGCGGCAGCTGTTTGTTGTAGTTTCTTATGAAAACTGATATTCACTGTCATCTCCTTTGCTTAGGTAACTCAGAAAGGAAAGCAGTGCATTAATAGTTTTAACTTCAGGGACAACTTTTTTTCTGAATGTAACTGTTTTACCCAGGAATATTCTAGCTAAGAGAAAGAGAAGGTATGCACTAAGTAGCACAACCATCTGCTTACCTGGAGAGTTCTTAGCACACTAATGAGCTCAAAGAAGTTTTTTTGTTTGTCTTCTTTGATGAATTAAGATATGCAAACAACTTTCTTACTAACTTTTTTTTTTTGGTTGAATAACACTCCTAAACCCCAGAATTGTTGCTTGTTTCCTTCTTTGATCACAGTTTGAATCAAGAATGTTACTTTACTCTCAGGTATTTTTCAGAAGCAGGCACACCTACCAGCTGAAGGGTTTTCTTTTATACTTACCCTATTCCTATTATCTGTTTCAACAGCTGCTTAGGGAAATCCTATAGTCTGTGCCTTAGGAGGAGAATGTAGGTAGTCAGAAAAGAAGGCACTTAGACTAAGAAGGAAGGAGAGAAGAAAAAAAAAAAAAAAAAAAACAAAAAAAAAACCCACAAGTTACCTCAGGTAACAAAAAGTGAAAACAAACAAACCCTCTACATCTCTTAAAATTTCATTCAAATATAAGCTTTAGAGATGAATCTGAGAAACAAACACCAATTTTCTTTCTCTAGTGATTGTTTTAAAGAGAAATTATACCTCCAAACCATAATCTGAACTTTCAAAAAATATATATGTGGCAACACCCTTAAAGCATAAGAAAACACCACTTCCAGTAGAGCAACTCTCTCCTTCAACTTCATCTTCAGTTTAAGTTTTAAACTTAATCTTAATCTTTGAGCAGGGACACATTCCAGGCAGCAGTCCAGATCAATCTGACATTACAGCTTCCAAAAACTTCTTTCTTTAGGTCTCAGATGCCTCTTTTTCACCCTCTGTGCTTCCTCATCAAAAAGCTAATTATCCAATTTACAGCACTTGTTCTAAATCCCTACCACCTGAAATTGATATACTGAACCCCCAATGCATCCTTAACCTTGCCCTATATGAAAAAGATGAGAAAAAAAAGTACTTACTGATTTTCTTAAAAGATGTTTTTCTTTTTACTGAGACAGGTTTGTCAGCTAGGAACAATCAATCGTCTATGCTGTTAGAAGGCATATTAGAAGAATCATTAAAATAATGTCCTTATGGTGAATAAAGCTGTTTACTGGTAGTATTCTTTTAGGTGGGTGTGCTTAAACCTGAAGGGGGGTGTAGAGAAATCACTAAATAGTAACTATTGGAAATGCCTCAGAAATAGGTAGACTCATTAAGATGGTTTGTACTTACACTCTTTACCACAGCAGTTCTAGAGAATGGTAAGCTACGGAAACAATTCTGAAAGCCTAACGCTTTGGTTATACAAAGGGGATAATCTTTTTTTCTGAATTAGTCTAAAATCTTTGAGAGTCTTATCTTTGAGAGTTAGTTGTCTTGTTTTTGAATCTCATTGTCAAATATCAGAGTAAATGGTAAGATTAAATTTTTGATTTCTGAACATGACTAATACATCTTCATTATTGCAGTATGTTTATGTGCAGTGTAGGAAGCTTTCATTATCTGAACTTATTTTGTAAAGTTGTAGGAAGCAACCCAAATGACATATTGCTATACATGTTGGGGTTTTTTTTTATTTTTTTTTCTGCTGATTTCAGAAAATAGTTTTTCATCTATGTAAGTAGCGACTTTTTTATTGCTGTACAAGAGACCTGAAAAACCACTACTCTACTGAGAATTATTGTGCAAGCAGCTTCTGCTAAGTAGATAATTATATATATCCTTTCATGCTCCTATATTTTAAGTTGAATACTGATTGTTTTGTTTCTCTTTCATTTTCATTCTTTAAAAAAAAAAAAAACTTAAGGTGGTTCATATGGGTTCAAGGCTTAGCATTATAAAGTATAGGTGTGCTACATAGAGTCCACTTTATGTACTGCAGGGCTTATTGGTTGAAAAATCCTGCTATCCAGGATTACCTTCACACTGCGATTAACTTTTCAATAGCAGCTGGATGGGATATTTAGCTTTAGGTTTTAATAAGTTTATGTGCATTATCAGTTGAACACTTTGGTTAGAAACACACTGCTCTCACATAAAATGTCTTTATTCCATATCCTCTTCTTTTTTTTAGCTTCTAATAAACCAGTTCTGCAAATAGGTCTTATTCTTTCTTAGAGGATTAATTTCAAAATAGACTTACATAAAACTTGCAAACTTCATATTTCACAGTTTTTCTCTCCAAGTGAAACTCCTGCTGAATCACACATAACTGTATTGGTACGTAGCTGTAGCATCCACAAATCAGTCCCGCTTGTAGTTTTACACATTTGGCTTCTGTTGTAGAAGATGAGGGAGAAGGATGGAAATACTGAGTACCTGAAATATGTCAAAGGTCCTATCACAATTTTAGAACCTTAGTGGCATAAAGAATTTATTAACTTGGGGGCAGTAGAGAAATTTGACTAATTCTATTCAGAAAAAAAATATCCACCAATAGTCCAGCTTCTCAATCACCAAGATGATAGGCCATCACCCAAAAGCAATCTCAAGTATTTGGTAAGTAAGAGCTTTCTGGTTATGAGATACATATTTCTTTCTTTATTTTATACTTGTGATAGCTAAATTTTATGCTTTCAGAAGACATTCTTCCTGAAATGGGTATAGAATAATTACAGAACTAAAGCCTTATATATTCCAAGGCAATTGCACCTATAGTTATTAGAAATACTCATCAATTCCATTGTATTACAAGCTATTCAAGCTAATATTTTTAATTCCAGTTGTCCTAATGTAGATGCATCATGTACCTGCCTTGTGAGCTGCTTTTACCTTCTATCACTAAAATTATAGTCATCGTAAAAGTAATTGTAAGAACAAACCATTAGCCTGGATGTACATCCACACTCTTCAACAGCTTGGAACTATTTACTTTAATGAATATATAGAGATAATAAGGGCTTCTATGCAATAATCCAGGAAGCTTGATAAATTCACCCAAAATGCACTGTGAAGTGATACCTAATGCAGTGTAAGGAGTTATTTAGTGGGCTCCCCTATATGAGACAATAATAAGCAGGCAACAGAAGTGGGGTATAAGTAAGAGATGATCCTCTTCTCTCATTATAACTATGCTCATCTATACTTACGTGCATATATAAATATAGATACACAAAAATAAATAGGTGATACGTCATGTAGTTTTTTTTAGCATTCTCTGAGCTGTCCAGATGCCAACCAGCTGTAGTTTTAGAAATTCAAACACAGAAATAAACTTTCTCTACTTTAACTATTCCAACAACATTCAATAGCAATGCAAATTGTAGAATTGGCATTATAAATTGCTTGTTTCTTTAAGTAAGTGACTCTCTGTTTTGTAATTAATTGGTGATATAGACTTACAGAAACTCAGGACCGGATATTGCAGAAAATTAGGGGAGAGTAGTTGTACACTTCAAACTAGCAATGAAAGAACAAAGGTTAAATTCTGCCTCTAAGCAGTACTCATGTTGGACAAACTGCAGCCTGAAAATATTCACAGTATGAAATAAACTTCAGATATTTTTAGTCTGTACAGAGCATGGAAAGCCAGATAATTTACTGCAGTTGAGCAGATGCTTGTTTTGTTTGGTTATTATTATCGCTGCAGATAAAAAGAATGAAGAACGAGAGATCCAAGATAATGGGAAAACATTATCGCTGTAAATGAGGAGCTTTGAAACACTGCACAAATTGAGAAATCAAACAAAGAGAAAGCATTACATAAAAAGACCTCTAAGAAAAAAAAATGAGAGAAGGATTCATATGATGGAAAAAGAGAAAAGAATAAAAGGGGTCATGGACTGAGGTTCATTTTTTCTCTGTCACAGTGGGTCTCCCGCTGTTCTGGAGCTGCAGTAACTTCTGTAGGAGAGCCAAAGGTCAGCGAATGGAAGCTGTAAATGAAATAACCAGCTTCCTCTTAAGGGTGGCAAAGCTTAGAGTTGTAAGTACTGGTTTCATCCTTCTTGTTGGTGCTGAGGTCAGAGCTTGGGCTCTCATGGATCAGCTTACATGGATACAGCTTCTGTAGCACTAGGGGACACACGAAGGTAACCTGTTACCAGTCTCATGTTATAGGATAGAGACTTCATAAATTAGCAAAAGAAGTTGGTTAGGAGGCAAGGGAAGAGAACCCTCTTTCTGCATCATGGGGTTATATTTCTGCATCTGTAGTCTATATGAAAAGCCTTGATGATGTTTTTGAGCCCATCAGTAATATATTTTGACTACTACAAATACTGAGAAATGTGAGATTTGTGCTTTTTACATGTATTTTTTTTTTTTTTTTGCTCACTCAAGCACTTAACTATGAGAACAAACAGCTAACTAGAGAACAAAACCAAAGGTTATTCACTGCAGTGACCTCAGGCTGTCTGAAGGCTGTGTGATTTTCAGAACAAACTTCACTGCCATAATAAACCACAACTACCTTGTACAGGGCTACTTACAACTTTAAAATACAACAAATTTAACCATTGATCCAAACTGCCATATCAAGTGTGGTGGGGAAAATATTTAGTCTCTTCCAAGCTTCTATAAAGATCTAGATAATGTACTAAAACATTTTAATTCTTTTTCGTAAAATGTAGATATTGAAAGTAATTATCATACTTCCAAGACTTTATAGAAAAACACTGAGAATAAAAGAAAAATAAATGTATGCTAGTGGCACAATGAAATTTCACAGAGGCAAACTTCTGAGTCTCCAGAGAAACACCAGAAAATTTGAGAATGTTTTGCTATCTGCAAAGCAGGCTTTTAGATACTTCATCTACTTCATCTACATCTACTTGCATTTGAGCTTCTTTAATGGCCTCCTGGATTGAAAGTATTCTCTAAATTGCTTTTTGCTGTCTTTAGTGTTGCATGCTGACACATCTAGAAAACTGGAACAGCCTCAATAGTCTTAGATCAATTAATTTACTATACATTTAGACTCAAGAATATGTTCAAATACTACATAATTTCACATTTTTGTTACATTCAGAATACACAGTTCTCTAGATGTTACATCATTAAACTGTCATATTCAGTGTAACAGAATTCTGGAAAATGATCTAAGATTTCAAAGAAAGAAAGTAATTAGAACTAGATTAGCATTTATAGAAAGGTTTTTCCAGTCATTTATAAAGGCATTGATTTCATAGGCTAACTTCCAAATTCATGTTGCCAATAAATAGTATGCACCAAATTCTAAACATGGAGCCCAAGTAGCGATATCACTAATCTGCAAAGAAGATGAACAATTTTGAGCAATTTATTTACAAATTTCAGATAATTAATTTGATGGAAGGCTTGTCAGTGTTCACTTTTCATATCAAATACTGGTTTCTATTAAAATTGTCTATTTCAGAGTGCTTCATTTTTGTCTATGCATCATCAAAGATAATGAGAGCATAGAGAAGTCCTGGCTTGCAATAGATAACATCTGACACTTGTAAGTAGTAGACATTATTACTTTAATGTTATTCTCCTTTCACATATCTAAAATTAAAATTTAATGGCTAATAGTATAACTATCTGAGAATTACAATATTAAATATTATATCCTCTCCTCCCTGCCACATTTTTTTGAGTTTAAGCAAATTTTAGATACAAATTCTATATTCCAAATCAAAGAATGATTTGGAATACATATCAAATTAAAAAGTAGCATTGTTATTAAAAAAAAAGTAGTAACAACAACAAAAAAAAACCAGTATTGTTGTTTTCTGCTGAATATGAACTGAAAATATTATCAGCTAAGTGTTTAGTGCTTGTACTCTGGAATTTTTTAGAACTTAGAAACCACACAACTTTAACTTAACATGCCTGGTGGCATATATATAACTGTATATGTAATCTTTTAATTGTAATCATTTGTAATCATACAATTGTAATCAATCAATTATAATCACATTAAACAATTAATGTATTGCATGTAAAAACAACAAAAAGAAAATAACCTTCACATTCAATGATCGAAGAAATCAATAAAAAATCAATGTGGAACTCAGCAATGATAACTTTGCTTTCTGTGTTTAAGAGTCCTTATCACTTAAGATTTTCCTGAAAGTCTTAATGTGCTTTTAACATGAATTATATGAAAGATGCTGTGACATCCAAAATTTGGTGTCTATACCTTTCCTGTTGTTATATAACAACTAATTGCACAAAAAAAGGGGGGGGGTCCCTTAAGTCTATTTCTACTATTTTCTCTCTGAAGTACATTTTCAATAGTATTTTTACTTCTTTGACTGAAGGATTTCTTCCAGCTTCTTCTCTTTCCTTTATTCTTAATAAGAAATGAAATTTGGAGAAAGGATACAGCTCTCTAGTAAAAATGTGAAAACTGTTACTATAAAGTGTTTAGTATAATCAAAGAAATATCAGATACAATTCTCTCTCACCTATTTTTCTTCCCAGATTTACTCTTAGTTTCCACTACTAGGTCAGGCTTTTAAGACTTGAGGTTGGTTGCTTGAGATCAGTTGCTTGAGCAAGCACACAGCTGCTAATTACTTAGGTTAACCAATGATGAAACTAAACACAGATTTACAGTTTTCTCTTGAATATGTTTAGAATTTCTGTGATACACATTTGTTGATCTTCTTTTAGAAAAGCCTTCTTGTTATGGAGGTACCACATTTTATTTCTCTCATTCTTTATGTTGTGATTAAAATAAATCACCATATTGTTTAGATTCTTCAGAGTCATAGTGTCCTGAGATATAAATGCTGTAATTTTCTGCAATTTGTGGGGTATCAGCTTGGCTGCTGGATGTTGATCTCATAATAAGTTTCCAAATTATAATTCCATAGTGATAGACCTGTGTTAACCAGTCAGGTTGAGCCAGACTGAAAAATAAGTCTTTTTTTGTTTTATATAAAATGACCTTATAGTGTTCTGCATTTCTTGTTTGGAGGTTTTCCCTAAGTCTTCCTCTAAAAGTTGATTTCTTGTCAAGCAGTTTGGATAAAGGTAAACCTGGAAGCACAGTCTTGAAAGTACTACAGAGGGGTTTTTTGTTTGTTTATTTGTTTCATGAAAATAAATAAATATGATCTATTTGGGTGTATATATATATGTGTGTGTGTGTGTGTGTGTATGTGTGTATAATTTCTAAATAGAGCTAAGCATAAGACAATTACTTTAAAGAGCTATCTTGTGTCCATTGTAGTAGTTCTTTTAAAGTTCTATGCCAGCAAAGTGCAATGGTGCCTGTGTTACTAGAAAGAAAACCAACCAACCAACCAACCAACCAACCAAAAAAAAAAAAAACACCCTGCCCCAAAACAAAAATAACAAAAACAAGCAAGCAAATTAATATTGAAATAATATTGGACTTTGAAAAGTGCAGCATATGCTGATGTTCTTTTCTAGGAGGTGAGTGAATAAAGATTGTAAAGAAGTCAGATGGATGTGATTTATTGATAGGAACCCTCAAATATAAACCAAAATTGTTTTTGAGCAGAAGGCTTGGGGCATAGTATTATTAAAGGAACTGTAACCCTTTGTTGTACTCAAAAGACCAAGTCCCCAGATCATTTGAATTTAAGATTTTTTAAAGTCTTGAAAAAAAATAAAAGGAAATTAATAGATTAGTAGTAGCACTAATCTAATGTTATTCAATATTTTGCTAACGTTCAAGGAAGAACTTGTAGCTGAAGCTTTACTTCTAATCTTATGTTCTCTTTCTAGATGGTACTATTAATGTTTTCTTTTATAAAACAGAGTGAAGAAACATTGAGCTTTTATCACTTTAAAAAAAATTAATAAGGAATACATTAGGTTAGGAATAATAGAACAAAGTCTTTCCCCTTGCAACAGGAAATACAGGTTTATAAGGAGATTTGATTTCCGCTTCTGGTTCTTGTTTGATAGGTGACCTTTGACAAGTTATTTAAACATTTTGTGCTGGAGTTCATGCATATCCATGTTATACTGATATTTGCAAAGTAACCTCTTAGGTATGCTACCTTCGTTAAAATCTGTGTTGTGATATTTAAAATTCAGAATTATAACTCGTAATTTTTGAAATGACCAAAGGCTCTTGGCTACATTTCTTCTATTTATGTCAAAGACAATGGGACATCCCTTAAAGCAAAAAGACAATGTCATTGAATTTTTTTAGAGAATTTAGGATGTTTAAACACTTGAAAGTAATGACTTTCTACTTGGACAGAAAAAATCTCACTTATTCCCATCTTGGCACATATCTACCTTCTCCCATGGCTCTCCTTTCACTATTTTTTAAAAGTGTAAAAGTCCCACAGATTAGGACCTAGAAAGTACCACATGAACATCATAGCCCTAACACAAGACAATCCTAAGAAACAGAGTGTCTTCAATGCTGGTTGGGGAACATGTCCATCTTTCTTACAAAAAGTTCTAAGGGGACCAGACTTTCCATTAACTTCTAAAGGGCCTTGTGCCACAATACCCAGATGTGCATTTCCCTTATTTCCCTTATTTCTCTTATTTCCCTTATTTTTCAAAGTTTGAGAACCCAGCACATTCTCCTGCATACATCAGGGAACATCAGGGCAGGATATATGAAATGCACGAGTTGTTTCAGCATGTGAGAAAACTAAAGCAGGAGTCATCCCAGTTTGGCGCTCTCATCCTCCCTCCCCACCACTTTTGCCCATAAGAAATGTTCTTGCTGAGAACTCAGTAAAGACTCTCTGAATTCTCTGTGTAAAAGTATGTTAGTTAGACTAATAAACCGTTTATACCTATCAGATGTGGGACTCTACAAATTAGAGAAGCTCATATTTTAAAATTAATACCCAAGATTCAAACTTGAAATACTTGATGCAAGCACAACTTCCCCCTTTGAGTAAAAAAATCACACAGTCAGTGTTATGAGGCTGTGATTTAGGACATGTCTGTCATTTTTGAAAGCTACAGAAATTTCTATATGAAAGCCTCACATCCAGAGTGTCAAGAGAGCATTTCAAAATTCTCTTTCTCTGAGAACCTAATGCAGAACATACATTATAAATCATTAGATTCAGGAGATAAAATAAGCTTAGCTATAATGAAGCTTGATTATAATTTAGTATGTCAGTTGAAAAATATGAAGAAATAAAAATATTGAAAATTATGAAGAAAACTATTTACAAAGAAACTACTATATCTGTGATAAAATTTATCCACCATTTTTGATTTTTATAAGGAACAGTTTAATTTTCCATTTCTTAATCACAACAATAAATAAAGCATTAAGATGGTATGCTAAGTTGTCAAGTATTTTTTGTATGCATTCTTCACTTGAACAGATAGCCATGAAAACAGAGAGCTGTTTACTCATATTTATTTGTGAGATCAGAGAGATTGATTTTGAGGAAAAATGGAGAAAACAGAACTAGAGACTTAAGTTTTGTAGTGTTTATGTGTAATATCATTTCTTTTTATGAAGCTGACAGTAGACTTTCTCCCTTGTATGAGAAGAGAGATATTTGTATAGTAGCTAACTAGTACTGCTGAAGCTGTATGCCTCTGCTCAAAGACCCATGGAGATTTACAAACTGACCACATTAAGATGTCCAAACTTCTGTTTATTTTTTTCTTCCTTTTTTTTTTTTTTTTCATTTTGTTATCCAACAAACCCTTAAAACCTACATAAACATCATTAATAGTTCATTTATGGAGAGATAAAAACAAAGATATTTGAACTGTATCTGAGAATGAGAAAAAACAGGAAAGAAACTTTAGATGAAAGTAGCCTTTAAGAGTGTTCACACATTTAAAAACCTGTGAATCAGAAACACCTGAGTGAGATTAAAAAATAGATTTTCCTTTTGAGTTTACTTGAAAACTGTTATGAATCAACAAAAATATTTGGCTGATAATGTTTTAGGAGTTTAAATATTTTTTTCAGGCTCTGTTTACTCAGTAAACAAAATCTCTCATGTGCAAATTAAGGTTAGACAGATATGATAAAACCAAAGTGATACCAGAAGCATAGCCATAAATGCAGGACCCTGAAGACATAGCCTCGAGCAATAAAGCTGCTGTACGCAGCAAGAACGTCAATAGATGTGTGATTCACAAGCAGTCCTTGGTCTTCCGGAAAGTAAATGAATTAACTTCTTCTCTGTTTATTTTTTTCTTCCTTTTTTTTTTCCATAGCTTATTATTTCTTCTTTTTATACACCTCAGTGCAATTTTCTAAGCAAAAGAATTAGGATAGCAACCTTTGCTTGCTCTGTGATGCTAAAAAAAAGCCCAGGTCAAAATCTGCCTCCCTATCACAACATAGTTTCATTTAAAAGAAAACTGGACAAGTTGGTTGAAAGGGAACTGTACTCTCCCCTAAACAGGCTCCTTAATCAGACCAAGAACATATTAACTAATGACTTTTTTGCAGTTCAGGTATGCTTTATTTATTTATTTCTCCAAAGTTTTACATTTATTTTCATAGCATCATAGAATCATAGGATCATTATGGTTGGAAAATTACACTAATTAGTGCAATTAAGGTGACAAACAGGTGACATTCTAGGTAACAAAGTACAAACAGAGCAAAAGAAATTGAATAGGGGTAAAAATAAACCTACAAGATGAATAATTATCCATATAACACTTTACTAAAGCTGCAGCTAGGAAAAAAAAAGAAGAAGAAATAAAAAGTAAAACAGCTACATTTTAAGTTATGTTTGATACAGTCACCTCAAAGTGACTGTTCTTTCCATAAAATTTGTCTGAAATTCTAAAGCTGTAGCTACACTCTTTTTTTGGGGAGATACTACAAGGAAAACCAGGGTCTTCATCCATTCATCCAGATCAGATGTGTGATACAACATCCCAAGTTTTTTTTTTTTTTTTTTTTACAGTTCAGATGAAGCCATTGATTCAGCAACCTCTTCAACTCATAAACATTTGCTTAATTTCATGCTGTACTCCTACTTCAACAAGGTTAACATTTTAACATTTTTCGTGGAGTGCCTAATAACCACGGAGATGAGAAGTAAGATGCTCATTAACAAGGTCAGATGGAGTCTGAAAGGTCTAATGGTATATAGCATATGTCAACATTCAACAAAAGATATATTCTTAATGATTTCAAGCATTTCATAGAATTTGTTATCTTTTCATCAGTTGCTTTGGAAAATAATAATAATAATAATAAGAAGAACAAGAACAAGAATGTAGCTGTATTCTGGGTATACTGAATAATATTTTTTTTTCTTACCCAGTTGCCTATGGAAAGCATGTATGTCCACTGAATGACCCCAAAATTACAAAATACACCCATTTAACTTCTCATCCTCATTCATAATTTTTTTGACTTCTTTTTATGAAGCATTCTAGTGTCAAATGCCTATCAAATTGTTGCTTGCTATTCTGTTGCAAAAAAATTATAGGTTCTTATTCTAACATATAAAGGGAAGAATAAAGGGAAGAAAGTGCCAAAAAACAATTTTCAAAATACTATAATCATGTTGGCTCATCACTGTTCTTATTAATCTAGGTGTTCTTGCTATTTATTGTTGTTTCTTTTCTGAGGTTATACTTCAAAAGAAGCATTGCATTTTATTGCTCACAGAAAAGGATCTTTCATTTTTCTTTTTCATGTTTACTTGTTTTTTTTTTTTATCTTCATTAAATCAACATTAAATGTTGTCTGACTCTTATTGTACCTGGCTTTTTCTAGACAGCATGAAAACCAGCCAAATCTATACAAGAATTTAAAAGATAATTTCCAAGAGAGGCTTAATCTTTATTTCTTGATTGTATTCTTTTACATACTATCTGATTATTTGTTTTTCCTTAGGGTTCTTTCAGTGATAAAGTGAATGTAACTCCAAGTTTTTGCTGTTCAGTATATATTTAATTCAGCTATAAGTTTCCTTAAAGATATATCTCAAAAAGAGAAATTCTTAGTAGCCTGTGTTTAAAATGTCTAAAAGTAAAAAAAGCGAGAAAGAGAGAAAGAAGGCAGGGAGGAGGGAAGGCAAGGAGGAGGGAAGGCAGGGAGGAGGGAAGGCGGGGAGGAAGGCAGGCAGGAAGGCAGGAAGGATAGAAAGAGAGAGAGAGAAAAGAGAGAGGAGAGAGAGAGAGAAGAGAGAGAAAGAGAGAAATAAGGAGAAAGAGAAAAAAAAAGGTGTTTTTGTTGTTACTGTTGCTTTTTATATAGAAAATCAATGAAACTGACAAGAAATTAGGGGTTCCAAAGTCCAGGACATTAATAAAAAGAGTGGGAATATGTTGTAGTTGTTTGTTGTTGATAATTATTATAGAATGCACTGAAAAATACATTCTTCCTACACTACTTGTTCAAAAATCCTGATAATTTCTTTAGCAGGACGCAAAAGTGCAATAAAATCTACATAATACTATAGAATTTGAAAAGATCGGGGCTTGTCTGGACCATGTGAAAATTTGTTTGTAGCTCCAAGCAACTAGCTTTGGAGTAAAAAAGCAACAAAGTAAAGTCATAAAATCCTTAAGTTAATGCAATTTGGATCATGTTCTATTGGAGAACCTGATACAAAAATATTGCACTTTTCTGTGTGCAGCTTACGCTTGCTATTGTATTATCTTGTAGTCTTACTTTTTATGTAGAGGTGACTATTCTTGTACCACTCCTATTCAACAAAAATTTCAAACATGAGGTGCACTCTCTAGCTTTTTATTGAATGCATTTCATGACAAAGAGAAAATGAATTTTTTTTTCCCTGTAGCTAATTTAATCTCCATGCAATTTTCTTTTGTTTAATACAAATAAACACTAAACATTACAGGTACCTCCTATAAGTGAATACAAATAAAAAACATCATTTGCATTTTCATTAGCACAGACATTCTGTTTTCATCAAGCATACACCAAATGTCCAATCTACACTAAGTGGTTGATGGTAATTACTTCTGAGATTACAAAAAGATGTTATTAAACTAGTGAACCTCATTAGCCTTATTTGCATGAAGTATAAAGTAACTATAATCTTAGAGAGTTTCAGAATGTAATATATTTGCTTGGAATTACATTAAAAAAATCAGTATTATGTATCAATAAATTATATCATTTTAGATTAGTTAGTAAAATATTGTAAGAGTGCTGGTGACCTTTTGCATGAACTATATCTCTACATGTATCCAAAGAGTGATTTATTCACTAAATGAGTTTGCGTAAACAGATTTTTTTTTAATACGAAGCTTTAATAATACATTAATTCAGCTCCACTTATTTTGTTTCTACATGGTAAAACACTACAAAGGAAAGGCTGTGCTCTTCTTACAAAACATGTCTAACAAGACTTACAAGCCAATTTCTGTTGGCTGCAATATTTGTATCTGTCCAGGGTCACCCTACGCTGAAGTTCCCGCTGTGCTCCACATGCTGAGCATACCTACTTCCTACACTGGTAGTTCAGAAAATACTCTAATAAATTTCACTTTGTTGTTGTAATGATTTTTAAATAGCTTGAACTGAATGTGCAAAAGGCAGGGCTTAGCCTCTAACACGGAGGCTGAGACAAAAAGAGGAAATTATGTGAAAACACACCCGTCTTTCCTCAAACACAAAGCTCTTCACTGAACCCCTAGTTAAGGAACCTGAACTTCAGGCTGTAGGATCACCCTTTCCTTTTCTAGGTAATCTTTAAATCATTTTACAGGAAAACCTAATTTCAATGCAAGATCTTTTTATACAGCTGGTTGGATCTCTTTATCTTGATGTTTACAACACTTTTCTAGAAATTATTTGAATGCAATTAATTATGCAATTAATTCAATTAATTATGCAATTAATTAATTAACTATGCAATTAATTCAATGCGGTTCTCTTTCCACTTAAGTTAAACAAGGCACTGGCCTGTTCCATTGAGCAATGGATCTTTGAATGGATCTTTGTGAAGGGAAGCACTAGCCCTTGCTGCATCCTGGGTGGAGCCAGATTAATCAGACATGAGCTGATCTACTTATAAAAACAAACCCTTTTCTGAATCTGAAAAAAACCCTGAGCTTATATCCCAATACGGTAATAAGTACTGAAATACCTTTGCTGCTGTGGTCCTGTAATCTTTAGTCAAAATGTGCATTGAGAAAAACACATACCAAAATTCTAATTCTAATGATCTTCTGATTCTACTTTGAAAGGGTAGGGTAGGGTAGGGTAAGGTAAGGTAAGGTAAGGTAAATCTATTCAGTTGCTTGTGGCATTTTCATGCTGCCTATTTGGAGATCTTGATTTAAAGCAAAACTCAAAAACAGCAACAAGTAACACTATTTTCCCTTAAATTACATCCCATGCATCGTCACTGGGTTTGCCTTTCTGCCTCTTAAGTACTTGGAGAGAGAGATTGACAAGTATTACGTATAATTCCAATTAATACATAATAGTATTTATAATATGGGTACATGTATATACATGCTATAATGCTTGGGAAAAGCAGGAGAGCATATATTATCAACTAGTCAAAATTGCTCATCTTTCCTGTATTTTCCAGCTCGGTTGCATTAAACAGTTATTAGAAAAAGACAGCTTCTTCCAGATACCTTATTATAGAAAACCTGTTGCTCAGGTCTCTCTTGTGTGTATTCCATTTAGTAATATGGCACTAAAGAATGATGAACTTATAATAATCCACACTTTTTATGACATCATGACCTTGCACTTACTTGTACTTGTGGATACTGGTCAAGCAGTTCTTTCTCTTCTATCAGCAGGTGACCATCTTGGTATAAAGAAAGAAAAATAGAAGCAGGAAGCATTTTTTTTCTTACTTGTCTGTTTGTTTGATGATTTAAAAATAAGTTTACTCCTCTGAAACATGTCGCATTGAAGTTTTTAAAACATTGACAATCCTAGCTTTTTCCTACCCTCCCCAGCTAGAGATGATACCAAGAGTAAAAAACTAGAATCAGTGTTTATCTCCCCACTTCACTTTTTGTTTCTCTTTGTGTTAGGAAAGCCTTGAACTAAATCAAAGCAACAAGCCACCTCAGATCAACAGTCCGAGGGCACTGAAAAGTTCTAATCATGCAGCCATTTGATCCGGGGAGTTTCTGCCACCTCTAAGCTTCCTCTACATTTCCCAGTTAAGTTATATTAAGTTGTGTGGCACAGATCATTAGAACAATTCACCAAGGATATTCTCATAATATCTTGGGCTTGTGTTACTTGTCTGACGCATAAAAATTCCTGTTTGCAGGCAGTTTGGAGCATTGGCGGATAGTGAGCACAGAACACCTTTTCCTGGCCTCTACTAGCTCTTGTCTATTTACAGGACTTCCATCATGCTTATCGCAATGGCATTCTAAGCACTTTTCAGTGTTAAAAGATGACAATTACGCTGAAGGCTTTTCTCAAGCCTATTGAAGCCTGCCACCAGTTGGCAGAGCTTCTTCTCAGCTCCTCGATATGGGTTACAAGATTGCTTTTTACAGGCTGACAAAGCAGCAGTCTTTCAGCCCAGAAATTATCCTAAGGTATAGCCCTTTGGCTAGTGTCTCAGTCTGTCAATTACAAGATTTCATCCCAGAAAGCGTCCACTTGCCAATTTTAATTGTTGTCAAGAAGTTGGTGTGTAGGGATGCATAGCACTGTTACAGTTTGTGGAACAGAAGACAACTGTAGGATAAAGCAGGTGAAAATGCCAGAAACCTACGGAAAATTTACAAGTGTATGCAGCTGCTTTGATTTTCTCTAATAGTATTTGAATACAAACAAAACATATTTGATAGGATTTTATTTTTCCTGTTATTGCACTTGTTCTTCAAAAATAACTGAAAGGAGTACAAGTAATTTGCAGTCATTGAATTGTTGCACGATGTATGCTGAACAAATTTTTCTTCAAGGAGTGTGAACATTTTCATGAAGAGAGAGACCTTTTCGTTCTGTGTTTGTAAGAGGACGGGTGTTCGTCCCCTCGCGCGTCTCGGGGTGCCCCTCTCCCGCATGGGCTCCTGTGGGCCTCTCGGACATCGTGATCATCCAATCACGGAAGCGTCACTCGCCCCAGGATCCGTCATGGCTGCCGCAAGGGGGAGGAGCGGCAGAGATGACTCACCACCATCCCGGATCCCAGGTCCAGGTTGGGTGGAAAGGCCGATAGGCCAGCCACCCAAAAGGTCGGAGGTATCGGGTGTGGACTGCCAACAACCCACTCGATACGAGTTAAAGTCGACAGCCAACTTTGTTTTCCCAGGGGACTTATATAACCTTGGTTAGGGAGGCAAGGAGACATGGTTGGCACATGCTATTTCCTGGGGCCCCCTGATTGGTGGAGCCCCATTGCCAGGCGGGCCTGGGGCCGGGGCAGACTGCTCCGACCCCCACTTCCCGGGTGCCAGAATCTTCTCGTTAGATGTCATCAGTCACCCAGTCAGGCCTGGTAGCCTGACTGGGCATGCCTGGCACCTGGGGTCACAGGAGAGTCAGAGATACCCCCCTGTACACCTGCAATACAATGATGTTCAATGCATGAGGCCCATACCGCGTTTCCCTACATGTGTTTGCCTGGTGCATCCTTCATTTTTGATAGTTCTCCAGGGCCTTTTAAAAAGTGCATTCTGAATGAATCTGCTGGTTCAAACGTTCATTTCTAAATGCTGTATATGGGAGATTCTGAAATCTCTGGTTATAGAGTTAAGAGTTTCCTCTTGCCATGTAAAATTATGTATCATATTATTCAGAAATCTCTCTCCAAAAAGTTAATGAACCAGACAATGACAGGTTAACCTTCTTCACTGTATATATAAACAATATATAGAGAAACATGAAGAAAGAAGGGTTTTAGTGCCAATGGACTATTGTCGTATCCTTTCTGAAATTAACACTTACTTTCACGCTTTGAGGAACCTTGGCATCAAGTTAAAATTGGAATCCTATTCCATTTCATCTATAAGCTTTCCTCAAAACACGCAGAAAGCACAAAAGAGCATAGATTTAGAAAGATGTTATTTATTAAATCTCTTCTATAATTTGTATATTAATGGGGCAAACTGGGCAAATTTATAATTTTTTTTTAGGCTTCTCAAAACATACATGATGCTTAAAGATAATTATACACATAAATCTAACAGAAATCAATTAACATTATGTCTAACTGTTTCTCATTTAAAATGTAGCTCATGAGAATATATCACAGCAGTGAGAAAATACCACTGGGTAGTGTAGACAAAACATCCATTTTGCAATTGATAAAGCAGGAATTTCAACCTCATAATTTCAGACCTTAGCAATTATATTCATCCCAGGCTTTAAGTGAAAGGACTGGAGGTAGGAGAAAAAGGGACATATTTGACTTTCCTCTTTTGAGAAATGCTATATTTGGATGTGAATGTCAAGGTTCAAGTTACACATCCTTGCTGCCTCAGATTTAGATTCTGATTTTGTTTGGGGATTTCCTTCTTAAGGATATTTGCCCATAGTAGATTACTCTTCAATAAGAGATTGCCTTTTGTTTCTTCTATTTACCAGGCAATTGACCTCCCTCAGAAACCGTAGGAGAAACCAAGGATTTCAATAGGTACCAACACATCTAAAAGACGTTGATCACCACTTTGCTGCAGTGCCTCATTTTTTTATGTCTCCAGGTCCAAGTATGGGCTTTATTTGTCTGGGCAGAGTTGTGACCTATGCTATCCATGAAGTAGGGCAATTTCAACCTTCTTAACACTTAATATTACTCTACATAATACTTAACATAACGTTACCGTATTGGTAGTACTGTGGTTTTCAAAGATGTCCTAGATATGTCACCATGAAACAGAAAGCATGAACTCCCATTTGTTAATCTGAATTAATGAGCATCTGATGTCCAACTAAGGCTGAAAAATTAATAATCATATATTGTTAGGGATGATTGGTGTCCACATACATACCGGATGTATAAAGTAATAGATCTTGCATCATAAAAACTATGTATGTTCTATCTGCTCACTTAAGCATCTCTAATGTCTTTAGCGGGGTAAGGACAAAATTTTGGCTAATGAGAGAAAATATTGTTATTTTTCTTTTTTCCTTTTTTTTTAACTGAAAATATTTCGATATAATAGTTGTTATACATGCACTAGAAGAAAAAAAAAGTGTATTCCTGTTAATTACTTCTAAGGGAGAAATAAAAATCTTGTTATTTACTATTGAATATTCTACCCATCCACAAAGTCCACTGTCTGAAATACTTTTTTGTGTTAATGGGGTACAGAGTTATAGTTAATGAATATGTCCTGAGCCTTTAAAGAAGACTTTCTCTTATGGGAAGGGACACAGAACCAGTGCCTAGAGATACTTTTGTATAAATTACTATGCAATTAGTTTTCTCTTATTTTATAAATTAAAAATACTTTAAATATCTAAAGAAATAACCTCCAGCCCCAAAATAAAAGTACTGTAAGTGCTGATAGTACTAAACAAACCCCATTTATTCTCACTTCTGGATTGCTCCAGAGATTAATCTTGTATTTCACATAAATTAAACAGCCTTGCAGTCAGCCTTTCTTTGACTTTCAAGGCAATCTTTAGAAAAAGATGGAAACATTTTTCAGAATCTTCCTTCATTCTTTTTCTTTAGCCTATAATTTCTGATAAATTCAGGTAAGTAAAGAAAATAATAGTCTGTTTAGAAGTTATTTTTCTGTATTTCCGTATTATTCCATATTTTTATTCTATTCTAGTTCTATTATACATTTTACCTTCATCATCCATACATTTAAATATTATATATTTTTAAAAGTTATATTAACAATATAATAATAATAACTTTCAAACAAAAGATGTGAATCTGCTTACTCCTTCCATGTGTTAGATGCAGAATCACTTAACCAATGAAAATGCTCAGTACATCAATCTTTTGGCGGTCATTAAATCTTCTCCAAACAACTCTGGAAGGTAATTTCTCTTTTTCTTTTCTATCAAAATATACCCTTTGATATATCTGTATTCTCTACATAGTCTGAGGTCTTGTCACTTTTCAGAGGTGAGGGCTACTAAAGATCTTTATACACTGGATAAAAAGGTGTATTCCTAGTATGCAGCTAAAAAATTACTAGCTCGTGGTTGAATGATCAGAGAAAAATACAATAATAGATTAGACCTTTATACTCTTTTCCCCTAGGCAGTTTGTATGTCTGTGTATGTGTGTGTGTTTGTGCGAGGTATATGCATTAAGCTATAAATTGCATTTGGGTTAGCAGAGGTTTGAGTTTCCAGCTGCATCCTGGCATGTGGCTTGGTATACATTAAAATTAGAATCTGCTCAGTATTTTGCATTGTCCTCCTGACCCATAATTGACTCCATGTTTCTCTTTCTTCAGCCTTTAACACTTCTGCCATGATTAAGAAAAACTGAAACAGTACAGAAATGCAGAAGGGAATCTGGGAATTATTCTTGTTAAATCTTTCATCACTATGGGTCCCCAGCTGGGAAGAATCATTTCTAAGAGAGATAAGAAGAATGCATATTTATTAATAGCTTGAGCAATTTAAAATATTTGTTTAATTCTATCATCTCCTTTGAAAAATAAATCTACATTTAGTTTACCAACCTTGGTCAATATTTTAACTTTTATGAGGCTATAAAAACATGCTTGCAAAATTACTTTCTTGTTATTGGAGTGCTAACAACATGATTTTTTTTTGACAAACATATTGACATAATTTATATTTTATTTTAATCCAGTATGTATAGATTATGCTATTTTGTGTAATTAAGAAATGATGAGCAAAAGTTGTTTGACACTTGTCAAAGCAGAAAGCTCTGAGAAAATATGAAAGAATGGGATTATACTTCGTCTACAACTGTGTTTATCTGGATAAAAATGAAGAAAAAAATGATTTTAGTAAAACAAAATGTGGCTCTTTAATAGAAATTTATATTTATTGACACTTTATGTTCCTTTAAGAAGTACTCTCAAATGTATTTTTAATAAAATTATCCTAATGATAGAAGAGAAAGCACATAACTACCAAGTTTTTGAGAAAACTTCTAAAACATAAAACATTTATCTTTTAATCCTCCAGAATTGTCACAGCAGCTAAAATGAGACTTAGCACTTCTCCTGCAGCTCCCAGCAACAGGAAATGGAGACAAGTCACCTGATTGCTTGGGTGAATGGACAACAGGGTTCATTAACAGAGGTTCTGTTGAGGCCCTGATGATCATTCCCCTTCACCTGGCCTGCAGGGACATTATCTCACTATCCAGGGCTCTCTGGGTTTCAGTGACTGTGTTTTTTCTTTACTCAGTCTGAGGATAAGATCTTAGGATCATAAGACTGTCTCTTGTTGCCCATGCAAACTGCTTCTACCATAAATTTCTAGGTTTCTTGCAATTCTGAAACCAAGCTGGGGAACAGAGAACCAACCCCATAGAAAATAATTCTCCAGATAAGCATTGGCTGCTGGTGTTTTAACAGTTATCTAGCTTTTCTCCAGGGACCCTATTTGTCTTCTTTCCACAGCATATTAATTACCTATGCCTGTGGTATGTGGTTAAAGTGTTTGTTTATACATAAAGATTTTTTAAAAAAGCAGCAATAAATCTCTATAATGAATTATACATGTTTTTGAAACCAACTGTTTTTGCAGCCTGTTTTCTTCAGGCATTCTGTAGAAGTATCTGCCACTGACTGTGGCTTGACTTCAACATATTTGCCAAATACTAGTCAAATATGTATGGGTCCCTGTACTGCTAAGAGTATATATTAGCACAGTTGTGAAGTTTACAGCACAATAAACTCTTTAAACTCTTCATTAAAGTTTGGCATTTGAAGAACTTTGCATCATCTTAAGAGATTTTTTTTTTTCTGGAGTAGGTTGGAAAATGTATTTTGGGAGGAAAAGTAAATCCTATTTTAATCTATTTGAGGCTCTTCTTGATGTAGATGAATAAAGGAAAAAAATGAATATGTAGATGAATAAAGGGAAAAAAAAAAAGCAGTGATGTCCAAGGGACAAAAGGGACAAAAATATATAAACAGGATACTATTTGGCATAAGCTTCGACTGTGTTGAGAGAATAGATACCTCCTCTCATTCATAATTATATTTCTTAGGTCTTCTCTAAATTCTTTAATAAATTCTATTTATTTAGGAATATTAAATGTATTTCAAATATTCAGCATGAAATACTTAGCATGAGATTTTGATTTCTGAGAGCTTTATTTCAACAGTATTAAAAAAGGACAGCCAAATTGTAGGTGATCATAGTAAATTCTTTTCCCAAACACACTGTTTAAAAATAAATTAAATATTCATATCTGACAATCTTTCTTTAATTTTAAAAAAGTGCCTACCAGATTGTTAAGAACTTCTAGGGTGTTGTATTTCAGTAGGTGTAAATCAGTGCATTTCTAGCACAGCTATGCTGATTTATGTCATGTGAAGTTATAGGCTTACCCATCTAATTGACCCCTTGCAAAATGTCGAGTATCTTCAATTTCCACAGAAATCAGAGCTAGTTAAGAGGAAGAAAGATCTTATCAGATTCCTCAGTAGGCTCTAGAAATGAACTTCTGAGCCACAGGCAAATCCGTGCTAATGAAAATAGTATCTTGCACAGATGTCATGCAACAGCCTAGAAGGTAAGAATAGCAAATGTATAAATCTGAATCCTATTCCTGAATCATTAAATTGCTACCTTTATAAGCAGAAAATGTGCATTTATGACATTACCAATGTCCTGGTCCCAGAATATTGTGTTTGTTCTTATTGTTCACTGTCCCTTCTCAATATATCTTGAAGCTACATGATAGAGTTTGAACACTGCTATCACTCTCAGTTTTCGAAGTAGCTTCTGTGAACTTAGGCTAGTTCTGTACATTTTATGTTATGAGTGAATGAATAATGAATAATATCCTAAGTCTATATATTTACATATATAGCTGTATAAATAATATCCTAAGTCTATATGTTTACAAATTCTCCATCAAAATAGGAGACTGATCTCAGTTTAGAGTTCTTCATGTTCTTGTAAAATAAAAAACACTACAGCAAAATTATTTTAAGTAGAACTAATTGCATAGGTACAGAATATTTCCAGAACATTTTGTTGTTGTTTTCTATCAATCACACTGCAAAGATATGCATATATAGTCATTTTGAACTATTTTCTGCAGCTGTGTTTCCTAATGACTGACCAGAATGTTAATTGAACAATTTTAAAATAAGAGAAAAAATACTCCTGAAAAAATGGTGTTCATGTTCATGGATACTTACCATGAAAAGGTACAGATATCCATTCTGCCACTACAAGTACATGACTTGTCCAGGTCAAACAGTGAAACTGAAGTAATGGACTCAGGGTGTTCATAATGATTACTAATTACCTTGTAGCATTGCAAGTGAATGGGGCTCTGTTTTGCCCTTTGTTTGCTTTGTGTGTGCACCCTTAAGTAACAAGAGGTTGTGTGACTTAAGCTTAACCTTGCTATGGAATAATGGCACCCAAGTGCCGCAAGAAACTGTCTGAATTAAACTGATTTGTGACTCCAGTGATGTGCATACCCCTTTGCACTAGACCATGCAGAAGAAGGAGGAAGGATGTTAACATTCAAACTTGTTTCTTTGGGGGATTTCTGGAACTGTCTGAAATTATCTCATTGAGATAGATCTCCTGTAACAATTACCCGTTTTACTAATTCAAATCAATCAATTCCTTTGTTATGAAGGGACAGTAACTGTTCAGAAAATCACTTTCTTTCATGTCAGTCCATCATTTCCACTGTGCAGAGACCAGTGGGAATTCTTTATCTAGGAAACTGGTGACTACCTGGGCAAGGTACACTTACAGGCAGAGCTCTGAAGCCCTGGTATATGATTGTTTTTTACATTATTGAATTTCTTCTACAGCTACAACTTATATGCTTACCCCATTAGACAGTTTCTCAGCCTATAAAATTGATGCAATGATGATGTTTCCAAAAGGATCCTGTGGATTTCATGTAAAGCCAAATGGCTTTTCCATCTTAGAAATGGTAACTAAAGGACAGGACGAATACCATCCTGCAGGAGCTTACACATGAACAGAGAACCAGGAGTGGAAATACAATGAAACACATTGCACAGATATCTTTGATGGAAGTGATTTATTTATAGGTAATATACAATACATATGTAGTATATATGTGGTACGTAGTGTATAGTGTATGATAGGTAGTGTGATATATAATACGCAATGTATAATATGTAGAATGGTATTTGGTAATTGATTTTGATTTATAAGTGATGCTACTACATACTAACTACTATTATTATATCAGAATAAGGCATGGATCTGTGAGAAGGCTTCTGTGAGAAAGAATAGTAGCTTATTTTTTAAAATGATAGTCAGTTTTTATGGGAAAGCCTCTTTCTAAATATATACTTTCTAAATCAGACTGCCCATTGCAAGTCTATCTAAATAGATATACTTAAATATATAATATGCTGTGAAAAGTGTAATTCTTGCATAATAAATTATCTATTTGTATCAGCTCTTTATTTAAATCAGTCAATAATAAAGGATATTTTAATATAAATATTATAAACTGTTAGTGGTACATTTATGATATCACTAAACTAAAATTATTTGTGATAGCAGCCACAGTTCTAGTTATACAGATATATTGTGTAATTACTTATTAATTAATAATTTACCATATAGAGAATAATAGTAATTGTAGCTGCTATGTTATAAATTTTAGTAACAGCATCTCAAAAACAAGTACGCTAAATGGTAGTCCTCTATATGAATCCTCCTTCACAGCTAATTAGGCTCTTCTAGTTATATTAATGTAAATCAAGAGCTATTTCTCAAGATAGTTAATTTGGTTTACAAAAAGCAAGACTTTTTTGCCTGCCTGCTGCCCTCTATACTCAAAATCATTTTCTTCAGAAATATTAGCTATTATTGTGAACTCCAAATTATTTTCTCTACATTATGAATTCTTATTAGGTTATAAAAACGTTCTTCCATGAAGAACGTTTTCCCATGCAACAATGTAGTGTTGGTCTTCCGGAAATTTCCAATGGACTTTGTTCAGCTAGTAGGCTACAAAGTGTTTCAACTTTATGTAGGCTATTAGAACAAAAACAAACCCAACTAACCAACCAAAAAAGACTATTGTTTTCCTTCCAACTTTAATTCACTACAACAAAGATAGAAGGATACTTTCCCACAAAATGTCCTTATATATATTACTGATATTCTTCCACTAGGCAAGAGGGAATTTTCTATTTTAAATATTGATTGTTGGCGCAAAAAAAATCACAAAAAAACTGAGCTCTGCCTCTCTTTTTTAATCCTGTCCAATGTTGAAGATGCTGGTTATTTCTGTCCAACACTATGTTCCTGTCTGAGGAACTACTAACAAGGCAATATGTTGTAGATTATCCTAGTGATCATTTTGCCTGGATAGAAAAAAGCAAGTAAATTATTTTCTCTTTAAGATAATGAGCAACACCCCTACCTCTTGGTTAGCTGAGACAGAGTTTGATGGAATGTTATCAATAATACTCATTTATCTTTCTTTATTCCCTCTGTGTATCATGCATATAGCATTTTTCCATATGCTACTTAGGAGACTACTCCATAATATTTAAAATGTCCTTTAAAAAATATAAAATTAGAATGCATTTTTTTAAAGGTACACTGTATAAATAGCAACTAATTCATTTAGCTCCTGTTATTGCAAGCACTGAGCTGAATGAAATTCTTTTTATAAACAAATAAATAGATTTTTAGAAAAAAATAAATAGGTTCTAAATGCATTTGTCATATTAAAAGTGAAATACATGAAGAAATATGTGAGACTCTGGATTATCGCATAAAATTAGTACTATGTCATATGTATAATGTCTCACCACCATCCAAATTGTTTTCAAAAATAAAGACAATCTTTCATAATCCAGTAACACGAGTCATCATCTTGAAAATTTTTGAATATAATCAAATTCAGTTTAAAAACCTTTCAACCTATTGAAATAGATTTCCTTAAACTGTCAAAATCCTTATTTATGTCTTTATCTGATTTGAATGTATTTTTATGCCATTTTAAATTATTTTTGAAAATAAACTTTTTTTAATTTTTAACTTAACACAAAAGAACTAGTTAAGAAAACAGAACATCTAATTTCATTTAAATTGCAAACACCCTGTCTCATTATAAAGTTCAACCCCTTCAGATAATGTTAATGAAAGGCATTGATTGTCATATTGAAAATGTCAACTTGAACAATTATATTTGTTATTAAAAATACAGAATACAATTCATAAGTAATTTTACAACGTCAGAAAGATCTTTGTTTTGAAAGGCTGAAAATTTTATTTATTATTGTAATTATTGAATTCTTTCATCGGAGACAAACAACTTATTTTCTTAGCTGTTATACCGGTGCAAAATAAAAGTGCTTACAATGTTCCTAAAACAAAAATCAGTAGGAAGAAAACAGACAAACTGACTTCCTCAAAATCCTTTGCATAGCTGAGAAGAGTCAGAGATAGAATACATGTCAGAACTTAGACTGGTAAAAATAATAGATTGGTTTCATGTTCATAATTATTTTATTCTTTTCCCATAGCATATGTAAATTTATTTTATTACTGTTTAAGAATCTTTATCTCCAAAGAAATATTTTTATTTACAGTGGTACTTGTTTTTATAAATTTTATTTTGCATATTATGATGTAAAATGGTGTTGCTATAGGAAGAAATTTCTAAACTGACTTGAAATCACATAGTTTTGATTGACTGTTTACAATTTACTTTCAAAAAAAAAATAACCTGTTAGTTCAGTTATGGAGGGATATTTAAAGACTCCGTGAATTTTGACAAATGCTCCTATAGAAAGAGCCATGTACTTCCTTTGGAAGGGCACGGTGTGTTTCTAAAATGCCTTTGCATCTGAAATTTATTCATTAACTCAGAAATATAGTTTTCCATTAGTGTTCTTTGACAGTTGTATTTATTTTAGAATCCATTTGATATGGAACTATAATTTATTATATGACCCAACAGCTTCTAGCACAATGGAGTTGAAGTATACATGTATTCATCCTCTACTGCAGTGCTTAAGTTAAGTAGTAATAAAGGTGTTTGCTTGTTTGTTGATTTTGAACAAAGAAATCCTTTTGTTTGCTTAGATCACAACTTAGATTTGAAATCATTCATTGATTTTGACACTGAGTCTGTGAGTTGAAGGGCACCAAAAGGAGTTTATTTAGAGCAGTGTCATCTTTAGCTCAGTGCTCAGCACCTGCAAATGCAAAATTCTGAACATATATAACAAACATGTATGTCATGTGCAGTAGTCATAGTGTTTTTGACTACATAATATAAAGATGTCTGCACATTTATAGCTTTAAGCCTACAGCCTTGAGCAGGCAGGCCAAACAGCACTTTCCTCGTTAGTCTTAAAGCTTTCTTCAAACCAGATTCGGTCCCTTAAAGGTGAGTGGGAGGGAGAGTAACTCAGTTCTGACCTAGATGATTACATGGATGTAGAGACAAAGAAATGCTGATCATTTACACATGTCTAAAATGCTGTAAAATTTTAGAACTCAAAATAAATGTATGAAACCATTTATAAACCCTGGCCAGAGATTCAATTATTTATTTAATTTGTGAAACAGCTAAATATGTGTTCCTGAGTCTTTACCATACTGTCCATTCCAGAATTACCAATTTACTTATTTTTTTATGATCGCAGAGAAAGACTGGGCTCATGCAGAGAAGGGAATTGTGATAAATACACAGTTCTCAAACTACACTGGCTTATAAACAATCAAAGCAATTTGAAAATCAATTCAATGGCTGACAGGGAGCCAGTGTATTCCCTTCAGGATACAAGTGACATACTGAGGCCACTTAGTGAGAGGAAAATTTTGACTATACCATTTAGCACAAGTTGTAGTCTCTGCAGCATTTGTAGAGCAAGATCATAAAACCAAGTATGATAAGAGTCTAACTTAGAGGCTAAAATTCAAAACACTGGCTGTAGCTTTAACCTCTACCCTCAGTCACAGCACCTGATTTCTAAGTGGATGATACTACTGGATTTTTTTTTTTCCTGTACAGATGTGATAGGACTATCAATGGTTTGAGTGAGCCAGTCATGAGTTCTCAGGTATCAGTAGGCACAATCAAGCTAGAGAGTTATGAGGAAAAATTACTGGTTCGACTGGGAGTCACTCATTGATACGAAATCATTTCTGTAGATAGGACTTAAAGACTAATCCTTAAGAGCAAGGCTTTTTCTTTTGCACCTGAAGTGGACAGTTTGTATCAGATACATAGTATCTCCTAAGTATTTCTTCTAGAAAGATATTTTGCTTTTCTTAATCAGGACAGAACTGGGTCGAATTACATCAGTAATTACATCAGTGGGTTTGAATTACATCAGTATGGATTTTTCTAGATCCCTAGAAAGCATTTTTAATATACAAATATGAAAATTGGTGGAGTTTCATTGATTTACATAAACTGAAGTATAAAACCTTTGTCTAGAATTTTGACTGAAGAATTGCAGTATATGGTTTCATTTCAAATGGAAAAAGGTACAAATATTACCATAGTTTGAAAATACATCCCCTTTGACACATGGATTTTTACCTCAGGCAAGAGGCAGAATCTCTTTTAATGTTACAGACAAGATAATGACTGTAAATGTTCTGAAGGCAGAAAAAGTACATATTGCTTCCCAAGAGATTTATCAATCAAGGATTGTTCAGGTCCCCATGAAAAAAAACCCATGAAAAACCAAAGAAACAAACAAAACCTTATCAATAAAAATGAATTTCAGTAGAGATTTTCAGATGTTGATTGAGACATTTTCCTAAGAAATATTTTCAATTAAAAATTAAATATTTTGATTTCATCAGAAGATTTCTGGGTTTGATTAATATCCATATGAAAACACAGCAAATACCTCAGCTAAAATGTCTTTTTTTTTTTTTTTGCTAGAAAGTTAAGCATAAACCCCACCAAAAATCAAAAATCAAAACTGATAAAGATCTTACATCTCCAAAACTCTGAAAACTGCTGGAAATCTCTATGAAACAAATAAAAAAAGTTAAAATAAGAGAATTCTTTCTATAGCAGTGAGCAACAGATTACAACAGTATTTTGCTTACCTGGTGGAACTTAATATAATTTAGTATGTGTAAAAACTGATTGTGAAAATCGGGTACTCATATACTCCTTTCAGATTCTGTGAATGATAACTGGTATATCACACTGTGCCAACACCCCCTAATATCCTGTAGAAAGCCTAGAGATTTTCAATGAAATCTTTTTTTGCTTAAATATTTTAAGAACTTCTGTTCTTCAAAATGACCAAACCCCACTCTCTAAATTTTATGTATGTGCTATGTATGCACATAGATCAGTTTAAAACAGATAGCTGATAAAGAATAACAACCAAAAAAAAGATATTTGGAAAAGATTTTTGAAAAGCTGTATGCTTATTAAAAGTGAGCTTAACTGTGGATGACATTGCCAAGTTTGACAAATTTAATCTTCATAATCATCTGTAAGTCGCAGATAAGTATTTTTATGGACAAACTAAGACATTGAAAAGTTAAGACATTTATTCAAGGTCATATAGGCAGAGTTAGGAATAAAAGGGCTTTCTCATCCTATTCTTAAAGGCTAATTACCTTTTCACTGTCACTCTTTTTCCACAAGAACTTCTAGGAAAAGGTTGTGTACTTTGTCATGTGGTACAAATCTTTCACAAAAAGAAAATAAAAATCTTTAAATTCTTATAAAAGGGAAGGCTGATACTTATTATGGCTTTCCAGGTGTTTTGTTTGACCATGTCAAAATAGTGTGAGAACAGTACATTTTTAATTTAGGTGTAGTGCTGCTAGTAATGTAATGTTGTGGAAATTCTTAGTACCATTGTAACAGTAACGAAAGATTTCCTGTGCTGTCTAAACTCAGATCCATATGGACTAAACCAGGAGAAAGCTAGTTATACCACCAGTGGTGGTAGTATTCATTCTGTCAAGAATAAAGAACAATCATAAAAAGACAAAGCTGTGATATATAAATACAATTTAAAGCAAAGCAGCCTGGGTTATGATAGAGAACATAACTAACTAAAGATATTTGTTTGCTTCTAACTAGTGTTTATTATATTAACTTTCCCCCTCCCCCCCCTTTTTTTTTCCTCCTCTTTCCTACAAGATGCTTCCTTTTGTCTCCTCGAAGTCTACCATCATTCTACCATCTACAATCAGGTCAGGTTTGGGCCTGAGAATCAAATTATTGCTTTAGCAAGTCTTATGGAACTAGGGGCTCACAAGTTTTGGTCTTTGTGCTAATGTGTTTACAATCATTATGCTAATCTAGGTGAAACATTCTGTTACTGTCAAACAATACAATTCGTATGGTGTAACCTTGCATACAACTAGCAATTAGGGGCTAATGAACAGATCTTGATGTCAGAAAAGTTGGTTAATATTGTAACACTTCAGAGTTCCACACAAGGTAGGACTAAACAAAAAGACAAAATATTGGCAAATCATTTAACTGGAGAGTCATTTAAAAGATGGTGTTCACTAGTGAAGTGTAAAACTAAAATATTTAAAGCATTTTTACCATTCGTGATTTTTTTTCCTTTCTTTTTTTATAATCAGTGCGCTAATGTAAATCAATAATCTGGCACTTTGCCCTTTTTTCTATAAAGAAAGGAGCAAGACTTCCTACAAGATATTTATATAGGTAAAACATGTCATGCATAAATATGGGAGAGGTCAGTAGGACAAATTCCAATAAGAAATACAAGTTTAATCATCTCATGCAAGAACAACAGAGACTATCAGTTGCATTAAATACCCTTTTGCTTGTATGGCAAATCAGTTGTAATTCAGAGAATAAACCTGCGATTGTATCACCTAGATAGTTTAAAGACACCTAAACAAGAGCAGCAACAACATAACTTTAGTGCTGAATAACTTTAATGTTGAAACTCTTACCTTGCGCCATAGATAAAAGGTACTCAAATTGTCATTTTTGTTTCATCTTGGATTAATGGTATTCACTGTGAAATGAAAGCTGAAATATGAGGAAATATGAGAGAAAAACGAGGAAATAATATTCAACAGACCTAAGGGTGTCCCCCCACGTTGAGTCTAGTTTAATGAATGTCAAAAGAAAAGTCAACTTTTAAAAGAAGAGGCACAAGCATGCTCTCTCACTTTCAGTTACTGACAAGAAGACAATTGCAAGTCTTATAGGTTGGTCTAAAAGTGGTTCATTTCGTATTTGGTTTCACTGGTTCATCTCAGCTTAATTATTTTTAATACAGAGACAGTGAGCAACATTTCCTGAGAAACAGCTGCTGGTGGAATCCTTGCTAGCTAGCAAATGCAGGGTAAAGGGTGTGTGCCAGAACTGCGTTGAGAATCTGTGTGTGCCATGGCATGTCCATCTGCCACACACAACACATGCCAGTTTCTTCAGTATGCACTGGGAAGACAAGGGTAGAGTGTATGGAAGCACAAGGAATCAAACACGGAATATAAATAAGATCCATTGCTCGTGGTTACCACACCCATTTTGTTTTTGTTAGAGGGCCTTTTATAACAGTTCCTGATAGCAGCAACTGACAAGTGTAAGAAAACAAACAAACAAACAAAACAAATAACAACAACAACAAAAACCTCTAGGGCCTTTTTTTTTCCTAAACAAAAGATATAACTTAGTAATTTTGCACTAAGGTGATTCATATTTTGCTATCACTATTCATATTTTGCATATCAGGAAACAGAGTTTTCTAATCTCCTGAAATGAGCAGAATTAGTGCAGCTCTGGTTATAATTTACAGCACACATTTAAAAAAAAAAATCTAGTCTTCGAAATTCTGATATTACATGCAAAGTAGGGCAACCTAAATTAACCAACAAAAATGAACCAGACTATGTAAAATTCACATATTGATGAACATTTCCATGGTACAATGGGGGATAATATTACTATTTCCTGCATCAAAATGAAATAGATTAATGAAAAGACAGTGGAGCTGGCTAGAAAAGAATAGTCTTGCCAGACAGCCAGCCAGACAGCCAACCAGCCAACCAGCCAGTCACTTAAAGCTTACACCGGCAATACTTGAGTATCTGATTCCTGCCTATAGCTGTGCATTTGAGCTTTACATGATTATTAAGGCATGATATTTTTCTGTGTCATTCTGGGAAGTACTTCAATTAGGACCTGTGTACTATACATATTCTGGTGAGGAATTATGCCTCTCAGAAAGTATAGGAAATTGGCAATAATAAATCCCAGGAAGGAGTTGCAATCAACTTTGCAAGCACAGCAGAAAAGCAATACGGGGCTCAGTTATGCCATTTAGTTAACAACCTTGGGTTGTGCAACTACACCGTGTCTGAAGAAGCAATTTAGCCTGTAACCAGTCCACCCTCAGATACCAAGAGAAGCCCAGAGCTCACTGGAGCAGTCCAGTGTGCAAATATTCCAAGAGAAGGCAAAACTCTGTCGCTCTTGCTCGATCTTTTCTTGCTTTGTTCATTTCAGAGTTTCACCTTGGGAGGTCAGAGAAAGTGGTGCCTGTATTTTAGACAAATTTCAGTATGCTTCTCTGAGGGGCTACATTAATTTGTCATTTGTATTACAGTAGGAAACAACCTTGATGCCGTCTGGTGGCACAGCTGGTTTCAGGGATTTCCATCTCTTCATTATGCAAATTTTTGTGAAAGAAATGAAATGTAAATCAGTTTGGTCAGTGGTTTTCTTTCCAGTATCTGTGTTTTGTGCTGACAACAGCCAGTTGTGAGTAAAGAGTTGTATCTTTCCCAAAGATGTATCACATCTAAATTTGAACCCAAAATACGGTGTTCATTTATTTCTCATCTGAGAAAAGTTCTGATTGACTTCAGTGGGAGATTTAATTCTGGATGCTTCTGGTAAAATAGAGTGATAGATTACTGGACTGGCTTTTTACCTTGTATTCTCCTGGGCAGAGAAAGCATCTTTTTATAGCTCTGTAAAATATAGCTCAACTGACAGACTTTTGGATGTGATTATTATTATTTGCAATATATTTGACTTTTCTTTTTTAATTCATATGCAAAATGTGATCTATCCTACATTTAAATACCAGAAAATTTATTTTTGTCTATATAACTTTAGTTTTACTGGGACAAAGTCATGTAGTGTGCCAACTTTTAATAAATCAAATGAGAGAGTTTTAAGTATATGATGAAAACATTTGATTTTTGGAATATGAAAGTAAATATTTTAATAAAGAACATGTGTGACTACTCCAGCTTCTCTTATCACCCTGTTTTTAGTGCACTTAGAAATACTATAAGAAGCATCCTCAGCTACGGTAAGACTGCACCATGTCACTGTTTTCAACAAGTTTATATCTGATAATACTTTCTTCTTCTGATTCAACAAATAAATAAAATGCAGACAACTTGTGTTAGAATATGAGTTTTCATTTTATAGTATAAAAACAGTTGTACAATTTTATACTTGTGATCTGCATTTTTGAATATCTTTTTTATATTTGAGAACTAAATTTTCTATATGTCTAAGTAAAAATCCAGTAAAGGCAATATAAAATAAAATGAATGTTTAGATTAACTTCTCTAGATGAATTCATAGAAAGATCTCATTCAGAAATGCTGATCAGCAGCATTTTCAGTTCATAACTAATTAAACTGTCATCTTTTTTACTGAAACATCTCCTATAGTATCAATATTCTTTAGCTATCTTTGAGGCATACATTTGTTAATAGTGCTGTTCCACTCTGCTGATAACAAAATCCTACTATCATGAAGTGTTCTGTCTATTGTTTCATTTTATACATTAAAAGGAGAGTCCTATATTTTGATAGCTACTTCAGCAATCATCTTCCTTCTTTCATAACTCTGTTTTTATATAAGCACGTGATGTAGAGATACCACTGTTACAATAAAGTGGCATACAGATTTTTTTCCACTAATTGTACTGACTTGATAAGTGGCATAATGGTACATTACTTTTTGGTTCCCATCATACAGTTACAAGTCACTATACCTTAAAGCTCAAACTTCATTTATATAATAAGTAGCACAGGTCTCTCTCTGATTTTCGCAAAGTCTAATACTGAGTCTACATTAGAAAATTGCTTAGCACTACCTTATGGATTACAAATCTGCGGTTTTGATAATCTCTTACCGAGCTAACTTAAAACAAGCATCTATACTTGTACAACTGCGTATAAAAAGTGTGGTAAACTAACGATGAATGTGATGGTAACGATGATGTGGTAAACTAGCTCTGATGAACATGTTAAGGGAAACTCATGGATTAGAATTTTTGAAACAGACTAACAACTCTGCAGCCCATTACCCTCAGTGGGAAACATTTAAAATTTCTTGTTAATTAGTATGTATACAGGAAAAAGTTTAGACTATCCAAAAAGCATTCTCCAAATTGTCATGCCTTTTCCCTTCCCTTTCCTTTTTCTTTTTTCCTTTCTTCTTTTTTTCCTTTTCCCTTTCCTTTTCTCTTTCCTATCTCTGAGCTTAGTTAATAGCAGTTTACAAAACAGCTCTGTGCTGGAAAAGAATTTAAGACTAATTTCTAAGCAAACATATCAGACATTCCTTTTTTTCCTGCACAACAGCTTTCAAATCTTTGTAGCGTTTAATTAATTTTCACATGCAAAACCTTCTATATGTTAAAGTAGCAAACTTAACACACTCTGCATTCAAGGATATTCTTGACTCACAGGTCTATCATACTGCTTTTAACACATACAAGTAGCATGTTTAACTCTTTACCTTGTATACATTAGCTACACCGAGCTGAAATGGTTGCTGAAATCAGTCAGTGAACAGTTTTTTCTATACTTTCTTTTCCTTGCTTTACCTGGTCCTTTTCTTCTCACTTCCTCCAGTCATCCTGACTTAAGGTTTGTCCCAGTAGGATTGACCTTCAGACTCTCTTCTACTCTTCTTCACAACAAAGTTTTCTATTACTTTTCACTTCCTAGAGGGCTATACCATTCTCTTTCTTGCTTCTTAAAACTCCATAAACGTCCATTGCCTGTTGTTCTTTCTTGTACATCATTATAAAGAATCAACAAAATTCATGTAAAAAAAAAAAATTCCTTTCTCCCTTTCTGGAGAAAGATATATTGTTCCTTGTTCTTGTTAGGGTTATTCCAACGTTAGGTAAGCCCAATGAAATCAACAACACTGCTATAAAATAGCACGAAAGTGCTCCAAGCACTCTTCTTTCCAACTGATAAACATTTTGTTTTGACCTTTTTCTTTATTATTATTTTTTATTGGAGTAAAGAAGGTAAAGATGACCTGTCAAAAGCATTTCAATGCAAGTATGGCAATGGCTTAGCCCCCAAGAATAATGCTCTTAACATGATACTCTCTTTTGGTTGTATAACAGTGTATAAAACTTTATTCTTCAAAACTGGCAGAAGAAAAATTTTGGGTGTTTTTCTATTATATCTCCATGGTAAAGTCCATGTATGCACAAAACTCTCTTAAAATAAAATTATACTAAAAATAGCCACATAGGACTATATATATTTGCATGTATTCTGGCGTAGATGATAAACTTACTTTCATGGTGGTTACAAGTTTATGTGACCATGACCATCATCTGATTAAATAATCTTGGCACACCTCTAAGGCCTGAAATAGTTCTCCATTTAGTTCTTGTTTATAGTAAAATACACTGCTTAGAACTGAACAATTTACCATCCATCATAAATATGAACTTCTACAGATAGCATCTCTAATCTGCGGATGTAAATGTTGTTCAGGGCACCAAACTAAAAAAATGCTAACCTCTCCAGAAACCTTTACTTCATTATATTTTTAATAATGAAATTGTTATCTGAAATAGCAATGGTCATATACACAAGAGAGAAATCTTAAATATTTTTGCATAGTCATACATATATTTTTGAACCATATCTCTCTCACACACCTGCATTCTCTTTTAATTAATTAATTTGTTGATTGATTTTGAACTTCCTTTTGGTCTTTTGCATGTCTCAAATGAACTTTTACATTTTCTTGCTAGAAAAGGTCAGCATCTGAAAATAGGATCTGTAGCGATTTGAACATTAAGTACATGATTTCTAAAGAAACCTGGCATACATTTATCTTCAACCATATGACATACATTACAAAATCACTTGACTGTGACCTTTTTCATGTTAACTTAAAGGTTAAAATGTACTTGTTCACAATTCCTTTCCCAATTGGCAAACTCTAATGAGGACAGCAGATAGCACAAAATGAATCCATTCTCACAAGGCATTAACAATGAATAAGGGGTAGAACAAACGTAATCATTTCTTAAAACAACTTTTCTCTTGTGATCATGGATGCTTTTAGGAGACGCTAAAGGAAGCATTTTCCAAAGCTCAGTGATTGCACTGATGTGCAAGTTCATCTAGGCACAAGAGATAAGTCTTGCAATGAAATACAGAAAATCTAAAATTGTGAGCACTTTCTGTCAGAATGACCTTCACAGCCTGACAGACTATTTCTGTAGATAAATATTAAGAATAGTGGAAATGTTCAGAAGCTACAAAGAATTGTACCCTACCAAGGTAATGTGACCATCTAACCTTCTGACTCATACATCCCAATAAACTGGACATTCAAAGTAGCCATGAAAAGCATCAAAGGCCATTATAAGTTGTGGGAGGCCAAAATGACACAAACTGACCTTTTGGTTTGGGAAACCTTGCAAGTCCTGTCCAACACATTTTGCCATTATCCTAAAAAGAATGATCATGTTTTGTCAGCACTTATGAAAGTCAGAAAGGAAATGGGAATGAAAAATTGATACCTTTGAAATTTTTTTTCTACAACTATAGGTTATTGTCATTTTTTTAATTCTGGTCACAGTCCCTGCCTAAGTCTGCTGAGATGTGGAATGTGAGATATACCTTCTTAAGAGAGGAGTTTAGCACATTTAGAGAATTATCTATTACCTGTAGTGGGCTGAAGTCTACATTATGGTACATAGCTATCTTAAGAAGCTTACTATTTTCCTAGATAATTCCCTAAATGTTTAAAAATATCTATTAAAAATGGGATGTTTGAAGTTTACTAAAGTATCTGCTATCACCAACAAAAATGATACGGGAATGAATCTGGGGAGTCCTGGAAGACTACTCCTTAAAAATTAACTTCCTTTGTGTGATTAGATTTCATACACTTTGACAACCTAAACTATTAGGATATACTGAGAAAGTGTTATATTCTTTGAAAGATTTTAGTTTGAACAGTCAGTCTTTGATAGTCGCAGAAAGTGTTAGCTGAAAAAAAGTGTGAGTTTTTGTGTCTGGCCAGTACATATGGATATGGTTTTGTGATTTTTTGTTATGTCTATCTTCTGTGTCATCCTTTTTTTTTTTCTTTTTTCCTGATATATGACTTGAGTTCTGCAGGGCAATTTTCCCATTTCCTCTTTTAGCAGTATCTCATGACTAAAAATTGCATTATCCTTTGACAGAGGATAAGATTTGATGGTTTGCCTTGTAGCCATACAGTGGACACAGGAATGCAGATACATAGATAGATATTGAGATAGAGTTATACACAGCTCTATTTCAAGTGTTTGACCTTCTGCTTCATGTCAGAATGTATACTATCTTTTCAGTCATGTGAAAGATTGCTAAAAATTTGCACAAAATGCAAAAAAGCAGTAGTAATACTTAAACAGAAAGAAGCAGCACTTCCGATTGGAAGCAGGAGTAATTTAACACAGGAAGAGGCATGAAGCAGACACCAGTTACTCATTCTTCATAAAAATGGTTACAGCGTCCTGTAAAAATGCAGAAATTGTATGAAGCGAGCCAGGGAGCAATTTTGATTTTACAAGCACAGAGTCATTTCCTGTTATGACCTGGATTGTGGTAAACAAAACATCAAGTATATTTATTATCCAAGGAATAAAAATATTTCTAATTCCTTGATATAATAAGGGATTTGGGCAGAAGGGGATTGGCATATACATGTTTCAGCTTTAAATGCTCTTTTTGGTCTATATTTTGGCTCATAAGTTAGTGCTTATCTGTGTCCCAAACTAAGATTTGCTTAGAAAGGGAATAATGTATCATTGATTTATCTGAAATGATTTTAGTCAAAGATGAAAGTAAAATTTTTAAACGACTGAATTGTTTTAAAACTACAGCAGCGCTGTATGATTTTATTTTGAGGATGGGAATTACCGTCATATGAATGAGAGGTATTTGAGCCAATTTAGTCCCAAAAGAATAAATCTGCAATCCACAGAGACTGCTGCAAGAAATCTACATCTCTTTTTCTTCAGGTCTTTATTTTTTTAACAGGATGAATTAAAAATACGTGAGAAATTCAGCTGCAATTCAGGAATCAATGGGATGTTCAACGGAGTCTGCAGAATTTGTTTCCTTAACCTCAGGGTTACCTTTGGTAATTCAATTGAATAAGCTTCCTATATAATGGCAGGGGACAATGGGGAAGTGCCAAAGCAATGGCATAATTTACTACATATATGAATTAAATAGACAAAATGGTTATTTTTGTAGATTTTCTTTCAGAGAAATTTGTTTGTTTGAAAAACTATACTTTTCACTAAGTGAATTTGCAATAGGAGATTGTGAAAAGACAAGCCTATTTTACTTATATTTTTTCTCTATTTAAATTCATTGAATACGCCCTTTTAGACTCAGTGAAGGCAGACTAACAATTGCTAGCAGAATTCCATAAACAATAAATTAGTTTTAGATTAAGCTTGCTTCCATTTTTTTTTTAAAGGCTGTGATAAGAACTGCATGGAGCTCACTGAGTGCTGAAATTAAATAAAAGCTATCTTTCATGCTTAGTGCACAAAAAATAACAGAAATGCACTTTTCAAAGGATTGGAGGAGAATATTGCTTGAAAATTAGATGCTTTCTTTAAAGGCCATATGGCAAAATGTTCCAGAAGTGGGCTGGCTAGAACTTTATCCATGGCAAATGCATTGTAAAATAATAGCCCAATTTGAAATGAGCTTGTCCCAGCTCATGTCGTAATCAAGTATATCTAGTCCAGCTGCTTGTTTAAAGTATCTGTGCAGTTGGACCTATCTGCTCAGATTTTTGTCTCGTTGACTTTTGAAAAACTCCAAGGACAGAGACTGCACATTCTCTCTGGGCAACTGCCTCACTGTTAGACTTTCCTCCTTGGGTAAACACTCTTATTTCAATTTATGCACACTGTCTCTTGTTCCCCTGCCTTGTACCTCTGGGAAGAGCCTGGGTCTGTCTTCCCTATAACTCCTTGTGGACACTGGCAGCCTCCAAGGTGTCAACTCTGCTCCAGACTGAACAAGCCCCACTCCTTGTGTTCTGCCACATTGCCCTTCCAGTAGCTGGTTGCATATTTTTTATTGCTGGAGTCTCAGTTTCTTATCTTTCCAACAGTTTAATGTCCGAGGTTTACTTAACTCCTGGAGAGTAACCTTGAGATGCCCCCACTCAAGGAGAGATTCACCACCAGGCAGACAGCTGATGTGAAGGAGACCTCAATGGGCTCAAGGCTGCAGTGCTATGTATGACTACGTGCAGTGCTACTGTATGACTCGCAGTCATAAAGCAGGTTTGGAGCTTATCTCATGCTGTGTTGGGGAAAGGCTACCTTTTTGCTGACCTCATGCAGTGCTGGAGAAACCATACCCCTTTTTGTTCATCTCATGCCCATTCCTGGCCTCACCAGTCCTCACCTCTTTCCTTCTGGTCATCACTGGGCACTGTCAGTTATTTCCAGTCAGCTGGGGCTTGGGATAAGGGGAAGAGAGGTGGTAGTTGCACTCTGCCACATCTCTCCTTTGAGATATTCATCTGGACTCAGTTCTGTGTAACTGGGGCCCTGCTTGAGCTCAGGGAGGGGACTAGATGACTTCCAGATATGACTTCCAACCTCAGTTGCTCTCTGATTCTGCATTCTATGTAAAGATGATTCTTCCCTTATTACTAAATTCTTATATCTGGCATCAATAAAAAAGGGAATTTAGGAAGAAAATATCCAATCATTAGGCTGATTTTACACTCTCAATCCTATATGAGGCCTTATGACAACACCGTTACCGTCAAGTTACTTCATCATGATTCCTTTCAATACAGAGATTAACAAATGAATTAATAATGATTAAACAATTACTTTACAGCATTCACTAATAAGTTTAAATACACAGAGACATCACTCTAAGAAGTAAAGCTGTAAGAGACTCCAGATTTCTGGAATTAAAGTCCTAACCCTTCTACAAACATTTTAGCATTCATAATAGAGATACATACTTATAGGAATAAATTACAGTGGTTAAGAATATGTTCCTGAAAAGTTCTTAATTGCAGTTAAATCCATAGCAAATCAGAAGTATGTTAAAAGATTAAATCATCCTCTCCTTCTTTTCCCCCTGTGCATCACTTTGACATGGGAATAGTTTACTCATAGAACTCACATTTCTCCTCCTCTCATAACATATTCATTTCTAATGCCTTGTTTTAGCCTTGTGCAGCTGTATTTTGACTTCCTTTCCTGATAATATCAATTTGAGTACTTATATTCTTTTTTTTTAAAAAGCAAATACAAAGCCATAAGGAAAATCGAATGACTACCCACCAAAATGTTAATAACTTTTCACCTCACATGACCCCAAAAGAGTGAGCAAGGTGTTGGAGACTTGGTTTGGTGAAAATGTTATTAAGGGTATAATATGGTGAACAAATTCTTTCCTGATAAGTATGATACAGATAATTACAAATAAGCATTGATCCCCTTTAACCTTATTAGAATAACTCCAGTAGTATTTTTTTTTTCTGGTAAAACCTCATTGGCAAGAGAAGGACTGAAAAATAGATCTGACTAAGAAAGAAATCTCAGCTATCTGTGTTTATATATCAAACTCGCCCAAACTACTTTCTTCTTATGTTTTCCTTCACCTTTTCTAGTAATCTGTTTTTGTGATAAGGGTGACAGAAGTGCTGCTGTTCCTTTCCCCTAATAAATCAAGATCTGGCTGAGACACCCTTTTTTTTCTGCAAGACAATATGGTTTCGCATGAGGCATCACTCTTTTATTTACTGAAGCTTAAGAAAAGAATGCTTCTTTTTCAAATCTAATTCACATTTTTCATGATACTGCAGATTGTGTAATAAACAAGTTGTCCTTCAAATGCTGAAGGCTTCCTCATTAAAATCCCAAATCATTTCTCTTCCCCTCTTGCAGGCAAGATCCAATCTGAATCATAATGTTTCAATTGCTATGGTTAATATTTCACTGATCAGAAAATGGTATGAGATACTTATGCAATCCCCCAGCATGAACCCCAGCATGGTTTCTTCTCTGTGCTTGCACAATATGTAGTGCTTAGTGGGAGGGATGGTCCAGGTAGGTAACCGATCAGATACAGATCTAAAATCATTACTTTCTAAAAAAAAGAAATAATTTGCTTTTTGAAAAAAAAAAAAAAAAAAAAAGTTGAATATTCTTTGTCTCTAGCCAAGGAAAGGAAAGAGAAGGGAAGGGAGAAGGGAAGGGAGAAGGGAAGGGAAGGGAAGGGAAGGGAAGGGGAGGGAAGGAAAGGAAAGGAAAGGAAAGGAAAGGAAAGGAAAGGAAAGGAAAGGAAAGGAAAGGAAAGGAAACTCAGATGCCTGGGTATATTTATCTGAAGATTTAACCACCTGGAGGCACCTTTAAATTTGTGAGTGTATTTGTTTCAGTTTTTTGAAAAACTTAAAACTGGAAGCTCTTCTTGTGTCTTTGGCACATGGCAGCTGAAAATCTCTCTCATCTCTAAACCCCACTGAGAACTGTGACATAGGAACTCCTCAAACTTCTTCACTTGAAGGAATCAATCCAGCAAGTGTCACAAGGTGACACATACTTTATTCATCGTGGTCACGCTCCAGAGACTACCAACTCACCTCTGAAAGATCAGTGAGAAATGTGTTTATACAGTGTCCTAAAACGTGCAGTTGTAAACCTTGAGTTTAAATCTTGCATTTAGTTGAGTTTCTCCACCTAAGAAGGAAAGAGTTTTGTGAGGAAAAGTATAAAAAAAGCTTTAGTTAAAATGCTATTTCAAATATTACTATCAATATTTAAATTGTGTGTATTAAATGTTTACTTTGACAAGAAAATCTATGGTATTCTGTCTATTAAGATTTAGGGAAATGTGAGCTGCTGCTTCTTAGGAAGTTATATGCAGCAATTTCAGATAGAACTCATATAGTTTCTGAAACACCCTAAAATGCTGAGTTTTAGACTTTGCCACTGCTGAAAAGTAACAATGCAATACAGAAAAAGGCTGTTTACTTTAATTCAGTATCCCTCATCTCCATTACACAGGAGCCTCTAGATGTGCTTTAATTTTACAAAAACTTCATTGTAGAGTAAAAATATTGTCACTCTTAAATAGGAGCAAATGAGGCAATAACTATTTTGAGGTACAATAGAAATTGACTCATTCCATGAAGGGAATCATCTGCTTAAAAACAAAAAAAAAAAAAATCTTTAGAAATTCTAAACAATATGTCTAAGCAATTACAAACAACTAAAGGCTTCTATGGATTATTTACTAAAATTGTTTAATTCTGCTGACTTAAAATGATATAAAAAAATGACTTTTTTTAGATTTAGGAAAAAAAAATCCCTACATGCTCTGAACTACAGCTGAAGAGATCCTTCTCACAAAAAAAACCAGAAGTTCATGCTCTATATGATGAGTCCAGCTGAATTAAGCTATAACAGAGTGAAGTCTGCAAGGCGCACAAAACCTGTGTGGGGTATTCAGCAGTTCAAGGACTGAACCACCCAATTTGCTGAAGATAATGAAATGTGTCATAACCATTCCCACTGCAAATGCTCATGTGGAGAGGATTTTTCATTGGACAAACATATGGACTGACAAAGGGAGCAGGTGTGAAATTGACTTAGTTAAAGCAGAGCTTCAGATCTGGGCTGACTTCTCTTTGATATGTCAAACGGTCTCAGTTCTGCCTTAAAAGAAAAAAATATCACACAGTAGTTAGGGTTGCTAATAATGAACAGAATCATTCTTAGTGCTTGTACAGGACTTTACATTTTGAAAATTCTGTTCGCTTTTGCATTTGTCTGATTTGTGTGTGGTATTGCAACTGATGAATAGGTAGAGCTTTGAAATTTTGCACACATTTTGGAGTGACTGAGCTTTATATACAAGTGCATGTATGTATGTATGTATATATGTATCTATCTATCTATATATATAAAAAAAACAATGGTGAGGGAAGGGAATGGAAGGGAAAAATGAAATTTTGGTTTCAGACAGAAGCTGCCATTCACAGTTCTTCCTATTGTCTGCGAGTTCAGTTTCAACAAGAGTGGGCATATCAAGAATTAGTCCTCTTCTTGTGAATTAGGAAGTGACTTTACCCCTTAGTACAACTTTCTCATGATCCTCTTCTGCCTCTTTTTAAAGGGCAGAAAAATATTTTGATTAAGAGAAGCTACAATATAATACTACTTGTAGAACTCAACAGAGAGCATAGGGTGGTTTGAATATCCAATTTAGAAAACAAAATCTTCAACAAGCTAAGAAAAAAAAAAAACAGAGGGGCCAACTCAAAGCTTCAAGACTATGGGCAAAATTAATGTTGGTATTGCAGGAATACGGGAACTAGAATAAGGGCTAACTGCTTCTGCATATATTTATATGATGTGAAAAAAATGGGAAAGAAATATGTGGGAAAGAGTTTATTGCTCTAACTAAGCTAGGGAAATGAGGTAGAAAGAAGTGATAATGTTATTAAAAGAAACCATCTAGCACTAGCAACCAGTAGTTATTAATCCACCCTTCTCGCCGACACTATCTTTTCTTTCACTGAAAGAAAACCTGGCAGAAACAAATGGGACTCGGGGCCTTTTTGCTGCTTCCAGCTGTCTGCTTTTCAAGTTAGATTGCCTAGTTTGAATTGATGAACAAAAGAAAACACAAGAGGAAATGTATTTGTCAAAGGGGAGGGACTGGGGAAAGAGCATAAGTTAAATAAAGTAAAAAACTGAGTTAAAAATAAAACGAGCATAACAGAAATGAAAGAATAAATATAGGAAATGGAAAGGAAAATAACAGTGAAAGAATAACCTCAAGACAAATAGAACGACAGAATAAAATAAAAATCCATAATAAGAAAGAAATGAAAGGGTTAGAGATTGATTAAAATGAAGAAGCATTCATCCTATATCTAAAATAGAAACATATATTTCATAAAATAAGTTCAATAAAAATATAAAAAATATTTTTAAATTGCATATATTCAGTAATATTAAGCATTATTATGCTTACCTATTCTACCACTACTCTAGTGTATTTATTTTAAATTTAGAGTCTGGCTAAGGTTTTCGCTTTAGTTTTTTTCAAAGGCAAAAATTCTGAGTTGTATTTTGAATTTTACCCTCACAGGTCATATTTGACTCTGTTTGAATAAAGGAAAATATTATGAGATGTTACAACTTACAAACAGTGCTCTTTTTCACCAGCATAGTTTCAAATATACCTGTGACCTGTACCAGCCCATACTGTTCCCAGGAATCTAATGAAGTGTGTGGCAAAAATGTGTGGGGTTAACCAATTGTCATTTTTCTTGTTGCTGATGTTTATAGGCACAGAAAGATAAGTAAAAGTATTTTTCTTTCTATTAAAATCCCAACAGGTAGGAGGGGTTGAACAACAAAGCTATTTTAGCTCTTGCCTTACTTGAGGAGGTTGTTCTGTTCAGGCACTAAGCATGGCTGTATCTCTGCTTGAATCCTTTTGTAAAACACCTCTAGTATGTGATTTACATATTCCTGCAGAATATTAGGCATCACAGTTACAATTCATGTGTTTTTGGTAAATTCCTAGAGGCAGAAATCCCCTCTTCTACCTCACTCAACAGTGCAAGTAGACTGTATTAAGCAATGGTATAACATAATAAAAGAATGAAGTGGCTCAAATCTTTGACATAGATTGTTAAATATTAATGGAAGAATCAAAAAATTAAAAAATCTCTTTTTATAGATGCGAGAGTATAAAAACAATAGGAACAAATAGCACAACCAAGCCACCTCAATAACTTTCATCTTTTTAAAATAGTATTAGAAGATGTCAGTATATACAGTACAGCATATATTTTAGTTTCTTATGTATTAAACATCTCTCTCAGCAACTCTGATACACAGTCCATATCTGCTAAGGGGGGTTTTACAAATTATTAGAAACAATTTAAGCAAGTATCTTATGTAGAAAGTGAATAAATGGCACTAAAAAGAGTGCCTTTTTGAAATAAAAAAAAATAAGTGAAGGATGTTACTTTTTTAACTATTACAGACAAAAACAAATAACCTCATAAAAAAATGAAAAAGACAATCCACACTTTTGTTTTTAAACTTTTGTCTAGTTGAACAAGCAACATCACTTTAGAATCTCATTCTGTATCTATATGTGTTTAAGTTCAACCCTCACTTGCTGTAAAAGTACCTTAAATGCCATTATAGCAAATTTAATTAGGATGAATCTAAAGTGTCACTAAATATTAGGAAAAAGCTTGGTAGCAAGGAATTGTATAATGCAAGGACAAGCAGATAGTTTTTCAATGCATTGATCTCCTTCACCTTCTCTTAGTTGCTTGAGTATTACTCATTAGAAGTTTACAACAGATTTCATTTCAAATGACTGAATGACTGAACTAGACAGCATTCACATGAATCTGGAATATCTTCACTTATTTTACCATAGTACCTGATGTTTCAAGCCATGTTTCTCTGAAAGTCTTAAATGTGTATGTTAGACAAGGGCATGAGGGAGAGTGAAGGAAAAAGAAGAGTGATCAAAGATCAATGAGATTTAAGAAATATGGAAGTCATGTATTCCTCTGTATTCATATGGTGCTCAAAGTAGTGAATCACATCATAATACTTCAAAATAAAAACATAATAAAGATGCAAAGGGCAACATAATAAAAGCAAGAACCTTGAAATATTGACTTAAATCAACCACAGTAAAATCAAATCAATTGAAGACCTTGAGGTAACTTGCATCTCTAATATATCTCATGTGCAAGAAAACACTGTGTCTCTGGAGTTTCTTTCCCCTTGGGAATGATTCAGCTATTGCGATTTATTTGTTTTTCCTAATACTGTTCTAGGTGGTAACACTGGTATATATATATGTTTTCTCAGATAAGTGAATTCACTTCAGATTTTACCCTCAGAGGGTCTTTGAATAATCCTTTGAATATATCACAGGCAGGCTCCTGAGGAAAAGCAGAATTCTGAAAATGATAAACATTTTCTGGATAGATATCACTGGATGTAAATTATCAAAGTCCATCTGAAAACAATTGCACTAGTCAAGTTCTGTTTCCTTTATGTTTTTCTTTCTTTCTTTTTTTTTTGGTAAGCTTTTTTTTTTAAGCTTTTGCTAAGCCAGTACAATTTTCTTAAGTTTTATAGTTTTATTTTTCAGTCTTCTGTAATATCTTATGGAGCTTCTATACAAAAAGCCAAAGTAATAATATTGCAGGAAGTAACAGAAATAAGAAAAATAACCACTCAAACCCAACACCTTCATATTTGTTTTAAAACTGTAAATTCAACTCTGTTCTTAGAAGGTGAGCAAGGAGACGAGCTGAAATTGATTGAGGTCATCCCAGAACAGAAGGTCACCGCTAAATCTTTAAGGTAGCAAAAATTGCCAATAGGCATTGTTATTCCTCCCTATCTTAAAGAAAACTCAAATATCCATTTGTATGTCAGACAAGTCTTTTCTTCATGGTGAGTACTCAGCATTCTTTTAGCTGAAGGGGTTTGTGAAAAGAATGGACAAATCTACTTGGATAAGAGATGACAGATTTGATCTCTAAATTTACTTTTACTTTCTTTAAGAAATCTAATAACTTTTTTTCACTGCCTGAGTATACTGGATTATCATTCAGTTATATTATTTCCATAAACAATACTGGGTACTCACAAAAAGTTAAGAGTTGATCTTTCTCTGATAAAAGGTTTTGTCTAAGATTGTCAGACATTTTTGATGTTTCGGTTGTGTCCATCTTTAAGGACTGCATCAGGGTTGCAGTTGCAGAATGGTGCAAGGATCGGGGACATGGATTCTGTGTGAACAACCAAGGCCTTGGATTTTAAGCCCTTAGCATAAGTAACTTAGGCTCTTAGCACAAGTTAGGCCCTCGGGTTTTTGTCCCGTGAGAAACGGCAGCACAATCCAAGAACAGGTGGGAAAGCAATGCTGAGAATGTGCAAACATCCGAGTGTGATACAGAGAATAAGTAGTGGGACATAATTAGCTAACCAGTGGTATAGTGGGGTACGAATAGTTAACCAATAGTGTAAGGACGTGTGGCTTTAGCAGCAATTGCAAAAGTATATAATGCTTGTGCGCAGCAGCAATAAATGAAGTCTTGCCTTATTACTCATATTGGGTCAGCTGCATTTCTTCCCCGCACCCTCTCCCCAGCCGACGGGTTAACCCTGAGACTTGAAGATACCACATAGCAGCCTTGAGACTCGGAGGAACAGCAGATCGGCAGGTTTCCAGGCCCGGACAGCTTAGAGAAGAACAGCAGCCGGGTGGATTCACTCCTGCAGCTAGAAGTCAGCGCTGGCGGAATTCCATCCCCGCCGGCGGCGAGTCCTTGTACCCCTTTTTGCGCGCGGCACATCAGAGCAGTTAAAAGGCTGAGAATAGAGCTGAAATTCAAATTACTTTCAATTCCAGGTCACATCCTAACATAGAATGGACCACTAAATAGACAGTGTAGTAATTTCTATCCTTTTGTATGACTGATAGCTTTTTGAACCTCTAGTTCCCTAATGGATATCTCTTATCTGGAGTAAGATACTTTATGAGTTTCAATAAATCTCCCTCATATTATGAAACTGAATATTGATGATCCACTTATCTGGTTCAAATATCTTCTGTTGTTCCTTTTGTAGGTGTCACAGGTCTCAGCCAATTTTTTTCCTATATGAAGAGCTGTCATATGTGTGGGTTGGAAGAGGCTTAATCTAGATAAGGAGAGATTCTACTAAAAACATGCAGCTGTTGATAATTTGAAGTCTGCCTTTACCTGCAATTGCTTGATATAAGGCAGAGTAGGCATTTCATATATCCATTTTATCATAGTAGAACAGTGATTTATTAATACAATTGCTGGCTGAATTAAGAATCTAGCACTTCATGTCTGGAAGTATTCTGTACTTATTCTGTACTAATTATTCTACATTCCAGATATTTCTTTCCAACATAAATCTCAAAGAAAACTCAGAAATACATTTGGCTGCCACTGCACAGTTTTCTAAATATATACAAGAAAGAGAATGAGAAAGTTGAAAATTAAATAACACCAATTGAAGAGTGAAGGGCTAATTAACAAAGTAGCACACAGAAAAGTCTCTCAATTCCTGTGTTCTCTTCCACCAAAGACCATGCTTTTTTGTGCCACAACAGACTTTTACAAGAACCATGATCAACTTTTAGAAAAAAATGTTAGCTCTCTTCCAGGTTGGTCACAACACCACTGAAATATTTGCTCATCATTGAAGGGATGTAAATTTAGTGAAGTGGCATCTATTGTACAGAATGTTTGTATAAGTCACTATACTCCTGCACACTTCTGGCTGATTCCATATACCAAGGATTTGCAGAAAAGCAGAAACAGTGAAATATACTCCCCTCTGGACCTCAAAGTAGTCTTGTGGTTTATACAATGACATCAGAGTGGTGCACTCTCTTGACATCCTTTCTCCTGCTGAAGACTTATATCAAAGTCTGCTGTACCACTATGGGTGAAAGGGTGGAAATCAGACATATGGGTTTATACTCTGATACTCAAGTTACTTTCATCATTTTATAATACACAGTGGCTCCAAAAATCTACCCACAAAACTAACAGTTGTGGTAGGATGTACAAAAAGCTATGTCACTCTTTTCCTAATTCCAGCACTTGTTATCTTGAACAGAAGTCTGTTCTGGGTCACAGGGCTTTGTACGCTGAATATGTTCTCTGAGCTGAACAGCTATAAAGAGTTCCCCTCCAGAGGCAGAATAAATCACAACCATCCACCTGCAACCAGATTACAATCCATGATATTGATACAGGGTGCCACTACAGAGATCAGGAAACTCACTCTTTAGCTTTTGAACCAAACTTTATCTTTATATTTGGCTTTGATATATAATTTGATACGTAACATATATAAAACTTGTATATATGAATTTATCCATGATTATGGAAAGAATATAGACATAAAACATAAAAAAAAATTACATAGAAATGAATTTATTTCCCTGAATTTATTTTAAAATATCCATTCTCCGGGCTCTTGAACTATTGCACTAATTATTGTACATGACTGTATACGATCCAACTATGATTTAAGTACCATGTGATCTCTGACCATGTGAAATAGTCAGAGATCACATATTCATATAAGACGTGATATGCCTTCATACAAAGGGTAGATATTATTAGTTTATATGAGTAGAATGTCTTGATAGGGTCAGACTTCAAGCAAAGAGAAGGTTCCTCATTTTTTCTGTTTGTTTAGTTGACTGTGGGTTGATTTAATTGATTGAGGAACTGTGATCTAATTTTTAAGGTTGTCTGAGTATTTCACTAAGAAATTGATTTCTGGAAAATGGAAAACAGAAATATCAAGCACAATCATGTGAAATAGCATTAATTCAGAAAAGTTCTGTAAGTTTTCAGGAACCATGGCACCAACACTCATCCGCATTTCCACTAGAAACTTTGGCACAAGACATGCATACAATAATGAAATACATTGACAAGACACAGTTGGAAAATATGGTCAATACAGTGAGATTCGACATACCATGTAAAAAGAATTGGATGATATTGATAGTTGACTCATGAGAAAAAAAAATAAAATCATATATCCCAAAAATCAGGAACATGGAGATTAATAATCATAGAATCATAGAATGCCTAAGGCTGGAAGGGACCTCTAGAGGTCATCTAGTCCAACCCCCCTGCACACGCAGGGCCACCTAGAGCACATGGCACAGGGCTGCATCCAAGCGGGTCTTGAAGATCTCCAGAGAAGGAGACTCCACAACCTCTCTGGGCAGCCTGTTCCAGTGCTCTGTCACCCTCACTGTCA
>VWPW01006714.1:0-54132 GCA_013389825.1 Crypturellus undulatus | reverse complement strand
CAGCCTCTCTGGGCAGCCTCTTCCAGTGCTCTGTCACCCTCACTGTCAGAAAATTTTTCCTTAAGTTCCTGTGGAACTTTTTATGCTTCAGTTTGTGGCCATTTCCTCTTGTTCTATCAGTGGCCACTACTGAAAAGAGGCCGGCCCCATCCTCCTCACTGCCTCCCTTGAGATACTTATAGACATTAATTAGATCCCTTCTCAACCTTCTCTTTTCCAGACTGAACAGGCCCAGTTCCCCCAACCTCTCCTCACAGGGCAGATGTTCCAGGCCCCTGACCATCCTCGTGGCCCTGCGCTGGACTCTCTCCAGCAGCTNCAGCGCAGCCCTCTGGGGTGTCAGCTACTCCTCCCAGCTTCGTATCATCTGCAGACTTGCTGAGGGAGCACTCTGTGCCTTCATCCAGGTCATTGATGAACAAATTGAACAGGACTGGACCAAGGACTGACCCCTGGGGGACATCGCTAACCACAGGCCTCCAACTGGACTCTGCACCGCTGATCACCACCCTCTGAGCTCTGCCATGTAGCGAGCTGCCAATCCACCTCACCGTCCACTCATCCAGCCCACACCTCCGGAGCTTGTCTAGGAGGATGTTGTGAGGGACGGTGACAAAAGCCTTGGTGAAGTCAAGATAGATGACATCCACCGCTGTCCCCTCATCTATCCAGCTGGTTATCTCATCATAGAAGGCTATCAGGTTAGTCAAGCATGATTTCCCTTTAGTGAATCCATGCTGACTAGTGCTGAGCACCTTCTTGTGCCTGGAGACAATGGGCAGTATGAGCCGTACCATCACTTTTCCGAGGATGGAGGTGAGGCTCACTGGCCTGCAGTTGCCCAGATCCTCCTTCTTGCCTTTTTCGAAGACTGGTGTGACACTGGCCTTCTTCCAGTCCTCCGGCACCTCCCCCATTCTCCAGGATCTTTCGAAGACGATGGAGAGTGGCTTGGCTACGACGTCCGCCAGCTCATGCAGCACTCCGGGGTGCATCCCATCAGGACCCATGGATTTGTGGGTATCGAGGTTCCTCAGGTGATCTCTGACCCAATCTTCCTCTACCCTGGGCAAGTCTTCCTCTCTCCCTGTTTCTTCTCTCGTCTCTAGGGCCTGGGACTCTAATGTTAAGCAAATGGTAGATGAACAGAAATTAGTTTAAGTAAATAGACTATACAGAACTGTGAACCACTGATCAAATAAGACTCATACAGACTCACATGAACTCATACAAACAATGAGATAGAAGCATGTTATAAAAACATCTCTTGACAATGACATACTACATCACATGCAGTAGGTGGAGAATTAGTACACTCTTGAAATCTTTTCCAAACCAACTTCTTTTATATATTTTATATATTTTTCTTTTTATACTATGTCTAATTTCTGTAATAAGTATTTTTAAAAATAGCATTTAAACTTCAGGAAAAAAAAATAAAAAAGAAAGAATGCTAACTTGACCATTCAGATAAAACATTTGATCCACAGAAGAGACTAAAGTTTGGACAAACAAATAAAATACTCAGATCCGAGTAAAAATTTTGCTGCTTTTTCAATTGTTTGGGTGACAGGCAAAAGAGAATAAAGACCAAAACACAGTTGGGCTATACAAGTTGAAAATTGATTTTTAAATGGAAGTTCCTTTGCTATAAATCCAAGCTATGTGATTAGGCATCAAAGGAATGAGGCTGTGGAACTTTAAGAATAATGGTATCCAGTAAATAAATTGATTTTGTATTGATGTTGGTACTTTCCAGGAAAGGTTTATATGTTATGATGATCTGCAAAACAAATTGAATGGTGGACCTGGTGAATTAAGAGATTCATATCTTTCCGCATTCAGAAGAAGGACTCCTTTAAACACATCACAAGGTGTACTTATTAAATAATTTAATATATAGCAAAGGAGGCATCATGTTCATATTATTATGATACCCATGAAATAGTTTCTGAATGTCAAGTTATTTTTATACAGTGAGAAGAAAATAAGAAAATCCAGTCTCAGAAGAATCTTCTTCCTCAATGAACTGGGATGCATTTCCAGTAGTGACATGGTTTAAATTTTCCTTCAGCCTAGCAATAACAAAAACATGTCTATTTTGGACCTGCAAAATAATGCCCTAGTTCTGCAGTGTCAGGAAACATGGATTTTCATGACCTCACCTTGTTTTTTACAGCACGGATTCAACTCTCTGAAGTTCATTCAAACCATGCTCAGTGGCTGAGGAGAAAAAGGAATATTTTATTTCTTACTTTTAACAGTATTTGGAATTTATTAGTGTGCTACAACAACAATTTCTCTGAAAATACACTGTCTTTATTAGCTACATTGCAGAGAGAAGTAAGGCTTGAAAATTTTGCTGAGGTTCTTTGAGACATATGGGTCTGTTGCTACTTTCCAATAGAATCACAGTGCTTAGCAGTCCTCTGTGTTGCTATGTATCACTGAATTTTATCAGCCAATAGCAAATTCAAAAACTTTACATATTTTGTGGTAGCAGAGTTTGTAAATGATAAATATATAATTGAATCATCCTCACACTGGGACTATTCTAAACACATTTTGATTAAAATGAAAGGATACTGAACAATTCTGATTTCAGGTAACAGACTGCAGTTTTACATGAAATATTTAAAAGAATAATGTTGGCTCACATCTCCATATAGTACTGAACAAAGCATTAAGGATGTACTAGAGATTTTACTAAGCAAGACTTAAATAAAATAAAGCTCCTACATACGGTTATATACAAGAATAAACACATAGCCCTAGGTTCTATTACTTCTCAAAAGAAGAAAATGGAAAACTCATTTTGCCTGATTCTGAACACATTTCTCTATGACGAATTTGAAATCCACATGTTGTAATTGTTGGGCTCAGAAAAGGAAGGGAAGGCAAGGCAAGGCAAGGCAAGGCAAAGCAAGAGAAAAACAAGAACTTTTTTAGTCAACATGGGAATTATATTATAAATATGAATGGAATCCTAATAAATATCTCAAATTGTATTACATATCTTCCATCCTTCATTCTTGCTCATATCTTAACCTTAGCTGAATTCTTTGTAATTTTGAAACCAGGGTTTCAAAAATAATTCTTTATAATTCTTTTTCTTTTTTTTTGAGGGTGAAATAATAGGTATAGTGAAACTTTCTGGAAAGAGCTTCCAGCATTAGACAGTATCTCTCCATTCTAGAAGGCAGATATTCTGAACTAATTCAGAATACAAAACCCTTTCAAGATGCAAACATATTTCTGTCACAAACTGGCATAGCCATATGGAAACAAAAGAGATACCATGATTTTACACTGATGGATTTTCTACTTTCCTCTGGATAACAGAAAAAAAAGGAAAAAAGAAAAACAAATTTCTTAGATTTTTTTTGAGGTTTTAACCTGACTTGTTTTCTAACAGTTCTTCTAAGGTTCTAACTGAGACTGTTAATTGAAGTTTTTAATAATAAACAATAATCAGATAGATAGCAAAGAGGAAGAAGGGGGAGATTGGTGACGATAAGGCAGAATTGGTTACGTTATTTTGGACTCCCAATGTCCTCACTATCCATCTTAAATTGCCCTTGCACACTTCTGTCCTCCAGTCTTTCTCTTCTTTCAAGGAAACAAACTGATTGAAGATGGAGAAGTGAAGAGGTAGAGTGAACACGGTGATGCGCAGAATACATTCTCAGGTTACTCTTTTCCCTAGAATATTTTCCAGACCTCAGAAGCTGGTGCTTCTCTTCCATCTCCCTCATTTGGATAAACATTTATGAGTCTCTCCAGCTTTTACCATAATTGTCATTTCTTTAGCTGTTAAGCGAAGTGTCAGTAAATTAGTCTAATGAGCTGGAGGAACATTTCTCTGACTATTCCAGGCCTTCTTAGTGTCCCTCCCCCGCCCCCCGCCAAAAAAAAAAAGATTGATTAGATGCTCTGATCAACATGGATTGTATTCGTCTCCATTCAGACTTTTTGGAGGTATTGTCAGGAATTTTTTGTTCACAGACTCTCCAGAAGAACTCATGTGAATCTAAAATCTAGTCTTTCTATTTTCTGTTCCTTTCAACAGAGAAATCTCAGAATCTCAGACTATTCTTAGCATGAATAAATAGGTGAACTGTAACTTGGGTTAATTAAAGCGAAGTCAAAGTTGGATTTGACAGATAGGAAAATTCTAGGATCAAGTTTTTTTTTTTTTTCCTGTAATTTGCAAGAAGATATAGGTTCTAGAAACTTAAACTCCTATTGCTGAAAGAAAATATCTTTTAAGTAATTTTTCTTTTTTCATAGGAACAATGTACCTTTTGAACCTGCAATATTATATCTTTAGATTAAGACTGTCCTGAATGGTCTAGAATATATTAACTAAAAAACAATATGCCTTTCATATGCAGCACTGTTTTCCCCATGAGACAAAGGGAGAATGGCAACATTAAAAAAAAATAATAATGTAGTTGATATTCGGCAGGATGAGATTAGTCACATTAGCTATTTGTATGAGCGTGTTTATCTTCCTGGTTAACAGTGACTCATAGCCTGCATTCAAGGCCAGATTTGAGAGTCGAGTTTAAAAGATAAGTGTTGTGGTCAACAGAGTTTCCTTGAAACAAAAAAAAATTCCTGCAAAATTAAGAGCTTTATGTTGACCACAGAGTAGGCTGAACCTTCAGGCTCAACCATTGTACTATCCAATCCAGCAGCAGTTGTCATAAACTTATCACTTTCTCACAGTACTCTTAAAAATACCCAAGTGATTCAACTATGTTGCATAACATACTGAAGCCTCCTTCATCATGTTCTTTACTTGGCAGAGCAGACATTTTTGAGACCTTACCTTGAATCTAATACATGTGCCCACAAGTGATGGGGGAGGAAGAGATGGCGTGAATGGAGAAAATGGTGGGCATAGGCAAGACAGCAGAGATACAGCAGAGCAACATTTGCTTTGGAGGAATAGTGAAAAAAAATATTCTGTCACAGAAAATAAATGATATTGCACACCACGCGGTCAACTTTATTCCTTACAAAACAGCCAGGTCACAGAAATATAAGTCTTCTGTGAATCTTCCTTATGCAAGTTCACATTTTCATGAAAATTTTCATCCACTTACAGAGCTTGCCTATTTGATAATTTGAATATATATATATATATATATATGTACACACTACATTGTTAGCAAAAGTCAGTGAAGAAAATGTAATCTGCCCATACAAAGACAGTTGAAAAACTCCATTACTACACAAAGGTACACAGTATATTGAGATAATCTGTGTTTCAGGAGTGTGTTGTCTTGCTGCGAATCAGTTTTACTGCACTTTCCAGCTTCTGATGAATAGGAACAAGGAAAACTATGGGGTGTCTATCATTAGTTCATTGGTACCTTGCAGGGTATCACATTATGTAGACATATATATGACAAAAAAAAACTAAAGTAACTTTTGCAGAATATATGAAATTATTTATTTCTTCAACAAGGGTATTATGGTATAATAGATATATTATTCCCATCATCTCACAAGACATTATGTAATATAATCTTGCTAAGTCAGGTAGTAGTTGGTCCAACTTATGTAAGAGACTGCAGCAACTGGGTAACAATGCAGGGTTAATGAACTTTTATTTTTTAATGTTTTGTAATTTCAAAGGGAAAGATAAAAAAAAAAAGTAAGCAGAATCTTTATTCAAATATGCAGTAGAGAGAATCACCTCCTTTCCCTTCAATTTAAAATTTCATAGAACTGTTAAAGTTCATGTTACTTTTTTATTTTCATTTATTCCACTGCAAACACTGTTGGAAATGCCCATTTTTATTTGCTTGACCGAAGAACTAAGAAACTCTAAAATATGAAGGATGCATTTAAAGTTAGCTGTGATTCCTACCATATCTACGGTAGAATATGGTAGAATTTCATTGTGTTTTTTGTTGCTGTTGTTTGTTTGTTTTTAACAGGATGACATATAATGTATGCATTGTCCTATATCATTCAAATTTTGAAAGTATTGCAACCAACTTTGTATGTTAAACAAATATATCTCAATAATTTATAGCATACACTGCTAGTATAGCTGTGCTGCTGTTATGAGGCAAGTAGTTTAGGAGAAAGTTACATTAAATTAGTTATATGTCTATATATACAGTATAGACTAAACTGTCTAAGATGCTGACACAGCTAATGATGTGGTAGGACTGGGAATGGCCCAGATGACCTCCTGAGGGCCAATCCACTCATATTCCCTCAATTTTATGTCTCTATAAAGAAAGTCATGTTAAACTATTTGCTTTTATCATGATTAACTGTTTTTCACTTTGCACTTTTTTTTAGTCATAAAATACCCTTTACTGATCAAGAAAATTTTAGCTAAATGTCTGTGATGTCAATAAGTTAGCATGATTTCTTACAGTTTCTGCTGAAGTATGAATTTAATTCACTTCTGCATTAGGAAAATGTGACTACACATGATCCTTCTGCCTCATATAACTGCCAATTTGATTTCTAAATCACATTAGGCCATATGTAAGCATGACACCAAATACATATGTAAAAAAAATCAAAATCCATACTAATTTCCTAAATTTATAGCCTCTAAGGTCTAATAGATTCATCTAGCTTGTAGGATGGAGTAGCTTATATATTTTTAGGCAAATAATTTTAGTATAGCTCTGAAAGCTTTATTTAAAGTCCTATCTTTACTAAATAAAGAACGGATGTTAGTATCTTTCTAGAGATACTTTACAGTATTACAAACCGTTCTTTACTGCTTCAAATTTAAACTTTTGAAATTTAAAATTATATTTCTAACAATATTATTTTTACATTTTAAAGAATAGAAGCTGAAGTGTCTTTTTAAAGCTTTCTGTACAATGCAACTGTGCATTTTTTTCTGTGGGAAGAATTAACAGAGATCTGAAATATTGAAATCTGTCTCTGTAATTAAAGATTTATGTTTAATCTAAAATATTGCCTAGAACACTTTCTTTTATGCATGTACAGGGAATACATTGATTGTTGGCAGGAAAACTTCAAACTCTCACTGTTGAAAAATACACACATACATTTATATATATATGTATATTTATATACATGCTAGAGAGTTTTTCAGATGTTGTAAATCATTGTCTTCATGAAGCCTGTTTCCATCACTATTACACACACATGCTATTTTTCCTAAACTGTTCTTTCTTTTTCCCTTTTTTTTTTTTTTTTAACCCCTTCATAATTTACTTATTATATATCAAGTGTTGACCCTGATCTAGACACTGGTGGTGACCATGGCATTGTGATTAGGGGAGAAAAAATTCCACCTTGATTTCAGTAGCTTTTTGACTAGATCCTACAACAGCTTTCCTTTCACACCTCATAAGATGTTTTCCTTTCATTATTCTTCTGCCTGCTTCTGTTCCTACCAGTACAAAACGTCACATTTTCAAAGATGTACAGCCATGAGAACCCCAATCATTTTAAATCTTTGTTGCTACATGTCTCCCACCCAGCACATCATATTCTTCAGATAACTAAACTTTTATTTCACTAATGATGGGCTTTATTCAACTCTTGTATGACTCAAAATAGTCATGTTTTCTCTGTCTCTAACATGAATAATCTGTTTGCAGAGCCATGAAATACTATATATAGAAACATATTCTGAAGTCTAGTATCAAGTCCTTTGCAGAATCTTCTGTTTTTTTTAAACAGTATGACATTATCAACGTCTATTTTTAATTTGTCTATACTCTTTGAGTGTACCTAACATGTAAGTCATTTCTTAGCAGAAACTGAATTCTGCTTACCTTTGTGATTTCTCAAAAAATACTTTCTGATGTATAATTAAAACTCTCTCAATATTTTTGCTTATACCAGATTTTTTTTTCAAAGAATTAATTCTTATTTTGTGAAGATGAAATGAAAAATCAAATTCAAAGGCCAATGAAGTTAAAGTTTTTTGCTATCATATTCAGTCACAGTATTTTTTATCTATCTAGCTCATTTGAAGATATCATGATAATAACAATAAATAAATAAAAATAAGTTGTTCTCTCATCAAGTACCTCCATAATTTCACAGATTCACTTGTCTGTATCTTTCTGCCAAAAGATGATGCAACCACTGGAAGAATATCACAGAATCGCAGAATGTTGGGGTTGAGAGAGACTGCTAGAGATCCAACTGGTAATCCAACTCGCCCTGCTCAAGCAGAGACACCTAGAGCACATTGCATAGGGTCACATCCAGGCATTTTGAAGATCTCCAAAGAAAGGGACTCCACAGCCTCTCTGGGAAGCCTGTTCCAGGGCTCTGCCAGCCTCACAGTAAAGAAGTTTGTCCTCATATGCAGATGAAATTTGTGTTTCAATTTGTACCCCATTACATCTTGCTCTGTTGCTGACCATCACCGAGAAGAGTTTGGCCCCATCCTCTTCACATTCTCCCTTCAGGTATTTGCACATGCTGATCAGATCCCCTCTCAGTCTTCTCTTCTCTGGCTAAACAGGCCCAGCTCATTTAGTCTTTCCTCATAAGATAGACACTCCAGTCCCTTAACGATGTTTGTCTCTCTACACTGGACTCTCTCTAGAAGCTCTACATCCCTCTTGTACTGGGGAGCCCACAACTGCACCCAATACTCCAGGAATGGCCTCATCAGAGCTGGCAGGATCCTGCCAGAGAGGCAGGATACCCTCCCTCGACCTGCTGGCAATGCTCCTCCTGATGCAGGCCAGGATCTCATTAGCTTTCTTGGCATCAGGGCACATTGCTGCCTCACGGTTAACCTGTTGTCAACCAGGACTCCCAAATCCCTCTCCACGGAGCTGCTTTCCAGCAGGTCAATCCTTAATCCATTGTTCCTCCCCAATTGCAGGACCCTGCACTTGTCCTTGTTGAACCTCATGAGGGTCCTCTCTGCCCAACTCTCCAACCTGTCTAGGTCCCTCTGAATGGCTGCACAGCCCTCAGGAGTGTCAGCCACACCACCCAGGCTTGGTATCATCCACAAACTTATTGAGACTGCCCTCTGTCCCCACATGCAAGTCATTGATGAACCAGTTGAACAGCACTGGGTCCAGTACTGACCCCTGTGAGACACCACTGGCCACAGGCCTCCAAGTAGACTTACACCATTTCTCATATCCCTCTGAGCTCTGCCATCCAGCCAATTCTCAGTGCACCTCATTGTCCACTCATCTAACCCACACTTCCTGAGCTAAAGAATACAGGAATGTATGCTTTGCTTTAGCCTAACTATGTTTTGGTATCTTGTTATTGACCTAGGTATATAGTTATATCAACACAGAATCACACACAAAGAAATGATGGAGTACCTTAAAGTCAGTAGTGAATCTATAGCACAGGAGTTACTCTGTACCATTTGTCTATGTGTGAACTAAGAACTAATTTGTAAAATTAATTGACTTCAAAGTCATTTACTCAGTATGTGTCTGAGAAGGCCTTTGAGAACATGTGTGTAGCGAAACACAATTTGGGCTTCCTAGCTTGTATGATTAACAGCATCCTTTTGTGTAGCATCATGTGGGATGTACAGGGGGGTATCCCTGACCCCTCTCTGAATCCATGTTTGGAGCATGCTCAGTCAGGCTGACAGGCCTGACTGAGCCACTCACAACATGCAATAGGAAAGCTCCAGAACTCGGAGGGTGGGGGCTGGAGCAGCTTGCCTTGGCCGCAGGTCCATCTACCCACTGGGTCTGACCAACCATGGAGCCCCTGTGATTATCATACCCCCAATTGTGTTTCTCTCCTCCCTTATCTGAAGTTATGTAAGTTTGTGTTGTTCCTGAATAAAGTGGGCCGTCAACCCTTGCTCGCATTGAGTGTTTATTCGACGGTCCGGCCAGGCTCCAAGGGACAACTGACCGAACACCACCCCTCCTGACCTTCGAGGCCCCCAGATCGCTGAAGCCAGAGCGGTGCCATCTTTCGCCGCCTCCTCCCCCTTGGCGGCACTCCGGCTCCGGTGGCCTGGCTGAGTGGCACTTTCTATCCCGCGGTGGTCCAGTGCAGTGGGAGGCCTTGGAGAACGACGCATGCGGTGGTGAACGGGCGCGGAGGGTCAGCGTAGATGCGTACACAACCGGCCCCGGGTGTCGCACAGCTACACATGCAAAATTAGTAACTTAAATTATAATAATGGTTCTTATAAAATGGAGTTATGCACCCCATAAAGAATGTGGAGATAATAAATTCCTGCCTTTAACTAATTATCTTGCTTTTCCATGTTTTCCATGCCTCACATCTCTTTCTACAGTACTGTCTTTCTCTACTGTTCCAGGTCTTTAAACATATATAATCTCTTCTCATGCACAAGTATGTGTGTGTGTGTGTGTGTGTGTGTGTGTGTGTGTGTGTGTGCGCATGAATACACATTTTTGTACTCTTGAGTTTTGAGATTGTAATAAGGCACCGGCCCGGTGATACAGCTCCAGCAGGAGTTGGGCCAGCAGGTGCGTATTCGGGGTTCCCTCTGCCGTGGGGTGATTAAGCTCCACTCTCCTCTAAAGGGGTCGAGGCTCCCCCTTACCCGTCCCAGGATCCGGCCGCCGAACGGGGAACTCAGCTCCAGGTGTTCCTGTCCTGAGACACCTGTCAGTTAGGAAGTGGCTATTGCAAATAGGCCCAGTGTAAAGGCATGTCTCCCAAGGGACAACGATCCCTAAGGGACGACAGACAACTAAAACACAACTTCTCAGAAGTTAAGGTCAGTCACCAACTTTATTGGGGCGTAACACAACTTTTATAAAGTAGTCGGGGGTGGGGAGAGAGGGAGAAGTAACATGCAGGATTGGTGGTATGATAATGCTAAGCCTCAGGTGATTGGCGGAGCCCTATAGGTGGGCAGTCAGCTGGCCGAGGCAAACTGCTCCGGCCCCCACCTACAGGTGCTCTGGCCCCCACCTTGAGGCTTCCAGAGCCTTCTTCTCAGGTGTGTTGAGTTGCTCAGTCAGGCCTGTCGACCTGACTGAGCATGCCCATTGCCCAGGGGTCACATAGGGGGCAGCTTTACCCCCGTGTACAATCCCATCTGCGCACGTGCTAGATCTGAGTTCGTGCAAGGGGGCATGAGCTGGCTCTGAGGGCACAGGGAGGACACAGAGGTCCTCACTGCGCAGCCGCAGGTGTTTTCCATGGCTGTCTCCCTGACTTCCCACAGAGATAGCAACTGCAACCATAGTGACTTGAAATGGAGTATTTTGGCTAACAGTTCCAAAGTGATGTATGCCCGAGAACTACAGGGATATCTTTTATTTATTTATTTATTTATTTATTTATTTTGGAGAGGTCACCTTCTATCACAGTCTGATAACAGCTGTTACTCCAGCTTTTTCAGCATGTCAAATTTCTCATTGTAAAGGCTACAGGGACATTTATTTTCCATAATCTTAGATTTTTTAGATACAAACCATGACACTGTAAGAGACTGTTAATGGACTGTATTTGTCTCAACATTGTTGACACATCATTTACCTGGACAATGCCCCAGCATCTTGTCTCTGGGAAGACCAGCTCAAGACCCAAACAAGGACATTATCTCTCACCATTTGCACCTCATAACCCTGGCATCTTATCTCTGGGAAGACTGTAATATCAGCTATCTACTTGGTGTTGGAAGATCAGCTGGAGACTCAGCAGTGTCCACCAGAGCAGCCTGCATTCGAATAGGGTAAAGAGGAACACCAAAAGCACATGGCAAGTAAGACACAAACAACTTGTACCAGAAAACTTCAAAAAAGTGTGTGGACTCTTTGAGAAGGGGGACGTAACAGCTTCTTCCCTGAACATCACTTGCACTGAGGTGTGCACATGATCTGCACTGAGATGCCGAGGCACCTGCACCGAAGTGGAGTGAACGACACTTAGCCGGACTCGTGGTGGTGGTAACTATGATCTTGTTGCATCTCTCCCACTTGCTTGTTTATCTTTCTTTCTTTTTCCTTTCTTCTCTCTCTCCTATTGCACTTATGAGAATAAAGCTAACAAGGTTGTATGGCATTTGACTCCGTTTGTGTCTTAATCTCCCTCTTGGGAGACTACTTCCCTCAACACTGGATCGAGGCAGACACACATGGTTAAATTAAGGCTCCTAATTCAAGGTCCAGGAAGGGTATAGAAAAGATATAAAAATGCATGGAAAAATTGAACTTACAAACTCTAATGGTTACCTTGTAGTTGAAAGTCAGTCGTAAATGATGATTTACAATGAAGAAGCACAGAATCTCCTCAGAGTTGTATTGTTACTCAGCAAAGCACGTGGCTTTTCTAATGCTCAATATGATCTTCCTGTAATTTGATAAAATTTTCAGTAACTTGTTAAAACTAAAAATTCAGTTGCATGATTTATAAAAAGAGTAAAAATTAATTTTCTGTTATCATTTATTATGATATCATTTATTAAGTTAAAAATGCCCCCAAAGTCACTAATGCTGGAACATAACCTACAGTGTATAAAATAAAAATACTGAAAAAAATATTTCACACTTCTGAGATATATTCTACTCAAGATTCTTCACAAAATTCACAAAAGAGTACATATGCAGGACACATGCAACTCAGTAGTATAGAGTATGGAACTGTTTTTCTTCCCAATTTACAGATGAAATACTATATATGACAAGCATCTTGTCACAAAAGGATTTTGATGAACAATAAGAATAAAACTTGGATATCCAGACACCAGGTGTTACCAGGATAACCAGAATTTCTTCTATTCAGATCTTCTCACTTACTAAGAACTTTTCGGAAGTGTAAAATGGCAGTTATATTACCACTTCATATCCATCTTTTCTATCATTTGAATCAATATTTAATCCCATAGTAGTTTTTGTTTGTTTTTGAGTTAAGTAACTTTTATATGCTCTGCTGCTAATACAAAATTAAACCCCTCATTTATGGGTAGTGTTATGTTTTTGCCATTGATACTGTATACAGTGGACAAATAGGACATGGAGAGAATGGGGCACCTATGTCTAGAAGCAGCATATGTAAGAAGTAGTGGTAGTTTGCTAGTTAGTTTCCATCACACCTATAAGCAGCTCAGTTGTGATAGTTATCATTCCACACCCAAAATCCTCAATGAGTGAAAGCACTGTAGATCTTCTAATGTCTTTTCAGATGGAAAACAAACATACTCTTCATTCTCTTACCAGAACACAGAGAAACAACCTGCAAAAGTACAATTACATTTCAGGATTCCTTGGTATGTAACAGTAAGCACACCAACTTAAAGTAACAAGTAACATAAAGATACAGTCTACAGAAAATATATCTAGACCTCATTCCATCCCAAAGCATATCCTCAAGATAACAAGGCCATAATTAAGGATGTTAGTGACAAATTATCGACTGCATAAATAGACAGCTTTTGGCCAGTCCGAACAAATGGCTCATGATGTTTTTAATTCTTTTCTGCTTATAGCCTGGATTGGATGGATATGCAATGTAGCAAAGTATACTCATCTAATACTGGTTGTAATAACTAGAATAATTCAAAGTAGTGAATATATGTTTTTTTAACTTTCAAAAAAAGTATTTATTTGTAGCTGTAAAAAAAAATAGTCCTCAAACTCAAAGCATATTTCTCATTTGTACATTACATGATCTCAAAACTTAGCCTTGTGATTCAGAAAATCTAGGATACAAACTTTACAAGATAGCAATCTGTTTAACTACGCACCCACTGAACATGCACGATGATTGACAACAGAAAATCTTCAAAAACTGCATTTGAATGAAGCAAAAACTCTGTATTTTACTTTTTTTTCCCTTCATTATCACTGTTCTGATATTCAAATACATACCATCTCTATCATTTCTAGTTTTTTCTCTTTTACATAATGAAAATGGTGGAAAAGGATGTATCTTCATCTTACAGCTTCTTAAACAAAGTGAAGATGTGTTTATTATTTCAGATATTAGATTTTATTTTTAGTAAAAAGATAAATTGAAAAATGCAGACCATTAAAAACATAATTCACATGTTTTTATTCTCATTGAACAAACATTTTGCTTCAGCAACAGGATAATTTATTTCATGGGAATTAAATAAGATAAACAAATTAGTATAAAGTAAACAGATGTAAGATGATAAAGTTACAATGTGAAAAAGTATATGAAGACACTAATGTAACTAAGGATCAAAAGGTGACAGAGACTTTAGGACATAAGATGACTGAAGCTACAAAAATCCAGCTTCAAAGAAACCAAACATATTAAAGTTGCAAATACCAAGGAAGGGGCAATTTGTGATGTTTCTAAAAGTACAAGGTGAATTTTCTAGCCAAAAGCTAGTTATTCCCATTTTATACGTGTGTTTATGTGTATATATGCATATATATCTACTGAATAGCTTTAAAAGCTAGTGAACTTTTGAGTTACTGAAAATGTAAAATGATAATGGAAATTCTGCAGGAAATGGAATTTGGGTTTCTCGGTATAAATTAGCAGATTGCATTGGTAAGGTTTTTATTTCAGAGGGAGGAGGGAAGTGTTTTTGTTTCTGTGTGCCCAAGACCATAAAAATATATCATTTAGATTTTTTGTTTGTTTTTGAATGAATGAATGAATGAATGAATAAACAGAACACTAGATTCTTTTGGTAATTCTTTATTTTAGCTTGTATTAGAGATACTGTTATGACCATGTTTCATCTGTGCATCTCACTTCCTTTAATATTTCACTAATTGTGCCTGCTAAACCCTATTTCTTTACAAACAGTTTTGGATATGGAGAACCAAAGGTATTGAGACACTGGTAAAAGCTTTTGGTTTTCCAAGTGTAGTATATGCTGCCTAGAGAATGATATTTGAAATCTGAATTGGCGAATGCTGCTCGAGTTATGCTTGGTCAACAGTGCTGTTGTATTGCAAGATCCATATAGTGTAATAAAGGTTTTAATACTATTTTTAAAAATGCATAGATTCCATGTTATTGTTACGGATTTTTTTCCATCAGTATCCAAACAAAATTAAAGACAGCTATATTGAACACACAGATATCAAGGAAATTGGTTTCCATGGGAACCTTATACACATGACAGTTTTCAAATATTTTTCTGCTTTTCAGGTGACATTTCAGTAATTCTAACAGTATTAACATTGCAAGTGGACATGAAATATATGACATAAAATGACTTGTTTTTGTGTGTGTATGGACAGAAGCCAAGCAAGCAGCATATTGAGTCATGAGCTTTTTCAGCTATATGGTGGCTATGACAGTTTGTAAGTTTGCTGTAAAACATTCCCAAATATCCCATTTCAGGACAAATTTCAATATCATTTGTTCTGCATCTAAGTTTTAAGCACACATATATTTCTGGCAGAAACAAGATTAGTTTTATCACAGTGCATAATAAGTTCACTATACATTAAGGAATTACTTTGTTATGAAGCATTCAAATCTGAAACCAATTTTCTTGCTGCAGTAACAGGCTGCAGACTAATTGAGACAGAAACACAGCAACAAAGCTGGAAAGCTGTACCGAAAAACAGTAACTGGTGAACTCTACTGCCTTGATTAGGACATTAATTACAAAGCAAGTGTTAGCAGACTGTGTTAATGGGCTGCATAAAAGGTCAAGAGGGCTTAGCTATCATTTTTTCCCTCACCAAATTACCAAATATTTCACAGTTTTTCTGAACTGAATATGCCTGGGAAGACTGGCCATCTCTGTAGTGGGAAGCTGTTGCAGAATGGTGCAAGGATCGGGGACATGGATTCTGTGTGAACAACCAAGGCCTTGGATTTTAGGCCCTTAGCATAAGTAACGTAGGCTCTTAGCACAAGTTAGGCCCGCGGGGCTTCTGTCCCGTGAGAAGCTGTAGCACATTCCTAGATTAGGGAGAGAAGCAGTCTCATGAGAAACTGCAGCATGATCCAAAATTAGGGAGAGAAGCAGTCTCATGAGAAACTGCGGCACAGTCCAAGATTAGGAGGGAAAACAACGCTGAGACTGTGCAAACACCAGGTACGCTACAGAGTATAAGTAGGGGAATATAAATAGTTAACCAATGGTATAATAGGGTATAAGTAGTTTACAAGTAGTTAACCAATAGTGTAAGAACGTGTGGCTTTGCGAGCAATTGTAAAAGTATATAATGCCTATGCGCAGTAAAATAAATGGAGTCTTGCCGTATTACTCACATTGAGTCAGCTGCAATTCTTCCCCGCACCCTCCCACTTGGCCGACGGGCTGACCCTGAGACCCAAGATAACGGCACGGCTCAGGAGAATAGCAGCGCGGCAGGTTTCCAGATTCGGACAACTTGGAGAAGAACACCAGCCGGCAACCTTGAGACTTAGGAAGAACAGCTGCTGGCAGATTCACCGCTGCCGTGAGCGAGTGAGTAAACTCCGAGCGTAGTGCAATTAGTAGTCCTGAGCCTCAGTGTCTCGCACGCGTGAAACGGACCAAAACGAGCACGCTGTAGCCGCGCGCCACGGAAAAAAGAGGAAAGGCGACGCGGCAGGAAGCCACTTTTTGCTTTTTTTTCATTCTTTTTTTGAACAAAAATATCCCATACTTTGTCAGAATTAGGCTGGTTAGCAGAAAAAAATAAGGAATAACACCCAAATAATTTACTGATTTTATGTTAAAATCCTACCAACATGTGTTTATCTATCTAGCCTGACTGTACATTTTAGTGTGGCTCTGTAACAAGGGGAATGATTTAATAGGAAACAATTCAACCTAGATTATAAATATGATTTTTACTTTCCTTGGGTACATGCATAACAGGCTTGTTATTTCTCCTTCATTTTTGTGAAAGCTGTAATTTTCAGACCCAGATGATGAAGCTAATGTCACCACTGCATAATAAAAAAAAAAAGCGAAGAAAGAACTGGCTTCCCTTCCTCCCATTTAAGATTAGGAAGGCCTGACTGCCTTTTGCTTTCAGACAAGAGTTTCTCCAGAGAAGAAAAGTGTTTGAATTTGAATGAGTTTAATGAAAGACACAACAGCAATGTTTTCTGAAAAATTAAGTTAGTCATCATCTTGTATTTCTCATGTACAGTGGATCAAATAGATCAAATACAGTAAAATATAGGAAAATAAACATGTGAGAAATAGAAAAAAGATATAATATGTGGAAGCAAATGTTGGTGAAATCCCTCATTCAGAGAAAAGTAACCAATTCATTGAAAAAGATAAGGTTTTATTGGAATTAAAAGTTATTTAGAACACGACTGATACTAAAGAATATCAGTGCTCTAAATCTAGAATTTCACAACAATATTTTCCAAATCAGTTTCTAATTTTTTTTTCCTATGTGCATCTGATTCAATTGCACATATCTCTGTAAATCCCGTCAAAAAGAAAAATCTGATTAAGGACATGTTCTGATCAGACCTTTCTAGTTTATCTTCACAGGTAAGAGTAGGCAAAGAATTTTTTCAGTCCTATGATTTCATGAAATCTTTGTTACCAATTCCTTACACATTTTTAAACAAAAGGTCACCCATAGAGTGACCTTATTCTGTCCTCCTTTCTTCAAAAGCAGCATTTTAAGATTTTTTTTTGTGCTATTAAACCTACATTCTAAGTTCCTAAACACAGCAGAATGCATCACCAAACAAAAATTTGTTTTTCTTCAATAGATTGTTCTAGGTGGATGTTTGTTCTGTCCTACCACAAAAATGCCAAAGCAGAAACACACATCTCTGTATGTGAAACATAAACCTCCTGTACAGGAGCTGTGTTAGCTGAAGGTTTGTTAATGTTTGGAACTATTCCAAGTGCAAGATATTTTCCCTCCACTTTTCTACATCAGAATATTCCACACAAAAGATGTGATACTGCAGATGAGGAAGAGAAATAAAAAATATGTAACCTACATAATTGTGATTACTTTTCTACACAGTAACTATCTTAACTGTGAAGGATAAAGAGAAAAAGCTCTTTCCAACAGGATATTCTAACCTTCAAGCCACTGAAATTACAGTCAAGGTTGCTCTCTACTATACTGTTCTCTTCCTATTCTACTTCACAAAAACATTATTTTTAATTATTTCTTCTATTGAAATAGATTATTATTTAATACGCTTTGTATGAAATAGATTATCACAAGCTTTTTGTTTGCTACCCTAAACAATTCCAGGACCTTATACTGGGGATTTGGAAAACCACCACAGAAGCATTGGCTAGCTGCTCTGTAGTCCCACCAGTACAAAATGGATAGTCCTTAGAAGTATCTTCCAAGAAAACAATCTTAAATAATTGAGAGAACTTTGACTGGACTTTATGTCCTAGCACATCATTATTCCATGTATAGAACACTTATTAAAAGTTATATTGCCTGAGGATGTGCTTTAAATACTTGAGAGGTATGCTTTTTAGCTTAGCTTCTTGCATTAGAAAGTGCCCTTGTGACGTCTGTGTTAAAGCTTTCAGGTATAAATCACCAGGGTGACAATTTAAAAGTGCTGCAAACTATATCTTGCTCATTTGAAAAACATAAGCTATCATCTGAAATTTCTCAATTGAAAATTATGCATATCACCATTGGGACATGATGTGTTTCAGTGTTAAGTTCTGAGTTGTTCAAATTTAAATTTAAACTGCCACTGAGCCATACCCCTGTGGATCTTGATATTATCAGGTTTGTCAAACCTGACAGTCAAACTTTCCCAAACAAATCTGCATTTTGTGTCTATTCCAAAATCAGCTACTACTCTCACAGTTACAGTTGAAGGCATGAATGTTTGTTATATATATATATATATAGCCTGCATGTGCTGACATTACCGTATTCTCGTACTTATGATTCCTTCTATCTGCACAGACTTTCAAAAATCACTTTCAAAGGAATGCTTTCCCCCAGTGTATTCCCTCTTGCTCTCTCTCGCCTTACAGTGTTTTTCTGGAACTGTCTGCTACTAAGCAAATCTATCAAGGTGTCTTTGGTACTCATCAGCTCCAGTCTGATTGCACAAAAGCACTTGTTCCTTTTCAGTGCCGAATCAGGTCAACTGCAGAACAGCAGCAGAGTGATTATGTGATTGACAAGTCTGCCTTTGGGAAACCAGCAGACATGAAAGTACATTGGTAGAGGAGGCTTCAATTAATTTGAAAGAGAAGCAACACAAGCTTTCTCTTTGAAAAGAACTGTGGAGCTACACAATTCTCTGACAGGAATCTGTAGAAATAACCAGATAAATATGTGCAATCTCAGAACCAATCTTTGGAATTCAGGCCGACATAAATTATCTGCAAGAAATGCTGATCAGGAGAAAGATTTTGCTTCAAGCTCACTCCTACAGTATTTATACCTAGGGGTTTATTTATGATGGTCTTTGGAAGAAACTGCTCAGACAAGGCTAAAACATTGATTGGAGATACAAAAAAGTTAAGACCATTTTGTCACTTAGAGAGTAAGTTTGTTATTTACTTTGAGAAGTGAAAGAAGGCCCGGTTGCAGTAAACAAATCCCTAGTGGTGTCTGTAAACCACATTTACACTTATAATCTGAGTCATCTATTAGCTCAGCAACTCTTATTATTGAGGATGTGGTAAGCTTTATGGTGGGTCTACGGTACTGCAAAGACAACCACAACTTAGCGGTTTTTGGGCACTGAGTTGCTGTCTAGCCACAGAAAATGAAAGTAAACTTTTTATTTGTTTATTTATTTAAGAGGAATTTCCAAAGCCCTTCTTTTCTGGGCTGCTGCCTTTAGCCTGCAGCTATTAAAAGTAATTTCAGGTTACCTGGTATATGTCCATATAACCTTGCAACATGGATATACCTGTAACTATCCTGACAAATTTAGTACACACTTGGTCTGATTTCCCACACTAATTATGGTGATCAAAATAAGCCATCCTTTATAAAGCATCCTGAGGTACCCTAAGGTTTTCAGGCTTTAAAAGCCAAGCTTGATTTGAACACACATTTATCTCGTCCTTTTCTTACATAGTAATGCTTATTTATGTGAAAAATACACATTTTTTGTTGAGTGTTGGCTTTAATTAATTTAATTGAGTAATCCTAGGCTGAACAGTTTTGCCTTCATTAGTAGATACAATGACAGGGTTTCAGAGGACTGGCTGTTCTGGTCTTTAACCATTCACACATGTGAAAAACAAAATATTAAGAAAACAGAAGTGTTTTAGTTCCACTATCTTTCAAACAAGGATGGTACATTTCAAATCATAATTACTAAGTAGAATAGAACCAAACTAGATAATTAAAATAATCAATACTTTGTTATAAAAATTTTTGTGAGTATTTCAAACTTGAATCTTCTAACCATTTTATTTTATTTTAACTTCCAGGTTATGAGAAGAAGATTAGATGGATTTATGCCTTATGACAAAAAGATAACTGATTTCATAAACTCTGGGATCAAAAATACTTTGGCAATTCCTTGTATGGATTAGTGAATTAACATAATTTAAGAGTTTTGCAATATCTTATTGACTCTTTTCACTCTTGCAGACTAACATCTTCATTTTCATGGCCCTAGTCAGCTTTCCCACCTAGCTTTCTGAGTGCAGAAGTGAAATGACTGAGAAAGCACATTGCATTTTACAGTGTGAAGCAGAATTAGTGGCTGAGATCATGGGCACCAACCAAAACGCTTGGTAATATCTTTCTCCCTTTCCTCACTCAGAAAAGCATCTGAAGTTGGAAACAACTGTTTGTTGAAATTTGCTTTGAGGTTAACACTGGTTTTATATTGAGAAACTGGAAAGGAGAACAGAGGTAGAAGTATTTCCTTTTGAAGCAAACATTGCATATCAATACGTTGGCCATTGAAGCCTTTAAGATCACTGAAATCTTTGCTTGACTTGAACTTATGACACTAAATTCTTTAAGTATTCATACAAAGGAAATCCAAACTGGATGTAGATTTACATCCTTCCTAAGCTTGTATGTTTTAAAAACTTTTATATCATAGAATCATTATGGTTGGAAAAGACCTTAAAGATCAATGAGTCCAACTGTAAGGCCTTCAACATCATACCTGCTAAATGGCATCCCTCAGTGCCTTTTACACGTTTCTTGAACACTGCCAGAGACAAGGTGACTCTACCCGGCAGCCTGTCCAATGCTTGACTACTCTTTCCATGTAGAAATTCTTCTTAATGTCTAACCTGACTGAACTTGGCACAACCTGAGGCCATTTCCTCTTGTTTTTTCTGTATTTACTCTGGAGAAAAGAGAGGTCCCTGCTTCACTACAACCTCCTTTCAGGTAGTTGTAGAGAGCAATAACATCTCCTCTGAGCCTCCTTTTCTCCAGACTAAAAAAACCCAGCTCTCTCAGCTGCTCCTCATAAGGTGTGTGCTCCGACCCCTTTACCAGCTTTGTTGCCCTTCTTTGGGCACTCTCTAGCACCTCAATGTCCTTCTTGTAGTGGAGGCCTAAAATTGAACACAATATTTGAGGTGCAGCCTCACCAGTGCCATGTACAGGGGAATCCAGAGCCGAGTACTTCCCTGGTCCTGCTGGCTACACTGTTCCCGAACAACCCAGGAGGCCATTGATCTTCTTGACCACCTGGGCACACTGCTGGCTCATGATCAGCCACCTGTCAACCAACACTCCCAGATCCTTTTCTGCCACACAGCTTTCCAGTCCCTCTGCCCCATGCCTGTAGCATTGCACGGGGTTGATGTGACTGAAGTGCAGGACTTGGCATTTGGCTTTATTAAACCTCATACAGTTGGTCTCCGTCTATCGATCCAACCTGTCCGGATCCCTTTTCAGAGCCATCATACCCTCAAGCAGATCAACTCTTCCTCCCAGCTTGGTGTCATCTGCAAATTTGCTGAGGCTGCACTCAATTCCCTCATCCAAGTCGTTGATAAAGATCAGTGAAGAGTTCATCTGCCATGAGCTGCCAGCTTCTCCAGAAGAAGGGAGTGGCAGACTGCACCAAAGACCTTACTGAAGTCTAAGTAGACCAGGTCCACAGCCTTTCCCTCATCCACTAAGCAAGTCACTTGGTCATAGAAGGAGATCAGTTTGGTTGGGCAGGACCTGCCTTTCACAGACCCATACCGACTGGGCCTCATCCCCTGGTTGTCACACGTATGCTGTGTGGTCACTCTCTGTTGACCAGAACTGCTGATAGATGATGGAGCGTGGTTTGGCGAGCACTTCTGCCAGCTCCTTCAGAACTCTCAGGTGGATCTCATCTGACCCCATAGACTTGTGGGTGACCAAGTGGAGTAACAGGTCACTGACTGTTTCCCTTTGAAATATGGGAGGCTTATTCTGCACTCTATAGGAGTCTTCCAGCTCTGAAGGCCAAGTATCTTGAGGATAATTATCTGAGAGTTAATGACTGAGGTAAAGAAGACATTAAGTACCTTATCCTGATCCTTAGAGACTATATTCCCTGTTCCATCCAATAAAGCACGGAAATTCTCCTTGGCCCTTCTCATAATATATTTGCAGAAGCATTTTTGTTGTCTTTTACAGTGGTGGCCAGATTGAGCTCCATCTGAGTTTTTCCCTTTCTGACTTCCTCCCTAGAAATCCTAGAAACTTCCTTGTACTCTTCCTGAGTTACCTGCCCCTTCTTCCAAAGTTGGTAAACTCTTTTTTTTTTTTTTTTCCTGGAGCCTCAGCAATATGTCCCTATTCATCCAGGCTGTTCCNTGGAGCCTCAGCAATAGGTCCCTATTCATCCAGGCTGTTCTTCTTCCCCTCTGGCTCATCTTTTGACACACAGGGACAGCCTGCTCCTGTGCCTTTGATTTTCTTTTTGAGGAAAATCCAGCCTTCCTGGACTCCTGTGCTCTTCAGGACTGTCTCCCAAGGGATTCTCCCAGTCAGTGTCCTAAAGAGTCCAAAGTCTCCTCTCCGGAATTCCAATGTAGCAGTTTTGCTGACACCCCTCCTGACTTCACTAGGAATTGAAAACCGTATCCTTTTGTGGTAACTATGCCCAGGACAGCCCCTCCATCCACCTAATCTCCCAGCAGTCCTTCTCTGTTAGCAAAGAGCAAGTCCAGTACGGCTCCCTCCCTCATAGGCTCCTTATGATAGTTGAAACACAGGAAGTTCCACCTCCATGTGAGGAAGAATTTCTTTCCTGTATGGGTGCCAGAGAGGGAAACAGGTTGCCCAGAGAGGTTGTGGAGTCTCCTTCTCTGGAGATCTTCCAAACCTGCCTGGATGCCACTCTGTGCCACGTGCTCTAGGTGTTCCTGCTGGAGCAGGGGGGTTGGACTAGATGATCTCTGGAGGCTCCTTCCAAGCTTACCCACTCTATAATTTTGTGTTTCTGTGGTAGGAAGTTATATCTTCCACACATTCCACAAACCTCCTAGATTGTTTCCTCTCTGCTGTATTGTATCCTCAACAAACATCTGTCTGGTAGGTTGAAGTCCCCCACAAGAACAAGGACTGAAGATTGAGAGACTTCTGCTATCCACTTGTAGAATGCCTCATATAACTTTATTATGAATTTATGTGACTTAAATGCAGTGTTATGTGACTATTTAATCTATCCTATGCATTTCAAAATGTCTTATGTTTAAAAAATACACATTGTTTAGAAAAATGTACATTTTTCCCCCTGCTATTATAAGGGATGTGTATTGAAAGTAGACTGAATGCAAAATATTTTGGCAGTTCTCAAAGTTTTTAAGATACTTTTTGTCAACTGCAATTATGTTGTTAGTTAAGGAATCCAAAAAAAACAATGGTTTCATTAGTAAGTGTTTCAGGAAAATCTACCATTCATTGTGACAAGATACATTAGATGTTATGAATTCTGTTGTAGTCAATGATGCCTTTTATATGTATATATATACACACATATATAAATATATATATATATCTTTTTTCACCATATATCCTGAATATCTCCACAATTTTTGTTTATATCATCACAAATTAAATTAGCAATTGTCAGATTATTTCTCAGGGGTATTTTTTCATATGATTACAGTGACAGCATGATTTCTGTAGGGTGGAAGATACTTATGTCAATATATACAAATACAGCTGCTTGCGTACTTCACTAGTGATGCAACGTTTGTATTTTTAGGTCCTCACTGTAACAGACATGAATATAATCAGAGAATTAGGGAGGAGACATGTATTTAAACTGTAGGTATTTATCATGGTACAAAATCATTTAACACCTGGTAAGGTTGGCTCTTAGGAGTTAATAAATTTTTAGTGTCATCCAGATATCTTCATCTCACATCTATATATGACTCAAACCTAGTGCTACTCTACTCCTGTATTTAGTGCCGTAACAAAATATAATATGAATATGATTATTTGAAAATCTCCATTTGGAAGAATTTACCAACTGTAGATGGCTGTAAATGGCATGAAAACCACTCATTCAGCTTGGTTATATTGCTAACTTTTTCACATAGATTAAGCTAAATACAGCAGTCAATGAAGATCTGCGCATTGTTGGGAATGGTGTCATGTGCCTCTGAGCATACAACAAATGTTATTGTCAGCTGAATGAATGGAGAAGTAGCATGGCCCATGACTTCCAGCTTGTCCAACAAGCTCTCTTGTATCCTGTACCGCCTCATCTGCTGTCATAGCCACAAATTTACAACAACAACAAAAAAAACCCTATCACCCTATCCCTTTTGGTATAAAAGATGTTTCTAAAGGCTCTAGAATGTTATATCTGGTTAACCATAGCTACCACCTATTAATATTCTTTAAAAGTCTATTAGCACTCGAGGGACAAATGAATGGCAGCAATTGCAGTTAATATACTCATAAAAGTCTAATGGGACACATCTGACCAGGCCTTGTCTCTTCTTTGCCAGGTTGGCAGCCCCAGGTTGACCATGACCTCGAAGCACCCATTGACCACCTGAATCATGACCACATAAGATCACTGATGCAGTCATTTCCAACATGACCTGCCAATCTTAAATTGGTACACAGATGTTAAGGACAGAATGGCTCCAAAGTAACTGTAGTTGTTGTCTCTAATGATAAGAAATATTGTCAAGGGATGTGCTTGACAGCAGCTGCTTACAGAGAACAGTAAAGGTAATCGCTCCATATTTGTATCACTAGCTTCAAGTTTAACTCTCAGTTTCTAGAAGCACTGTCCCACCTGGTTTGGGACCACGCAAACCTCTAGCAGCTTGAGTGACATCAGGACAGAGATCAAGACCAGCACAGGCACACTGTTGCCACATCAGGAGAAGTGGCAACAGACAGAATATTATTGCAACAAGTATGTAATAGCTGTTATTATAGGGCAGAACTAATGGCTCAAGGAAGTTAGCACTTGCTCTTTCTTGATGACCTTATGTAAATAAAATATGTCTGAAATTGGTACCTTTCTCAAACCTCAGTGAAAAGAGAGGTGAGCAGATCATCTCTTTTACAAGGCAAACTTTGCTGCATGTGTTATCTGAAAAGCTTCACTACTCAGAACTGTTCCTTTTCCGCTTTCAGTTTCCTCTACAGTTCTAGAAAATAGATGACAGATTCGTATGTCAATATGTTATCTGGATACACAAAAAGTTTCCCTTTGCAACACAAATAACTAATTTTCTCACAGAGTTGGCCCACAAATTATAAACTAAATCCTTTTTGATTGCATCTTTTAATCTTTGAATTTCATGTTCCTTCCTTCTCTCATTTGGAGAGTGATGTTTTTCATTTATAAGTATATATATATACCATAAGATTATATCTGTTGAATGCTATATAAGTTCTATGAAATATGAGATTCTGCATACTGATATTCTGATTCTGGATAACCTATTACATTGTCTTCCAGGTTATGTTTTCATCTTTATTTTTCAAGTACAAATTATAACTACTTAGATAAACTTGTCAATCACCTTCCCTCTGCAGAAAAAGAACTTTTGTTTTGATTGCAGCTTTTTGAATTGTGCAGCCAGAACTCATTTATTCTGCTCATGCAGTATTTCATGAGGACTTTTGTGGTATAAGCACTTGATACTTTTTGTTTGATATTGTTTTAATTCTGACAAAAAATCACTTAATATGTTGATCCAGTTTGGTCCTGTTCTAAAGATTAAAAATATCTTACTCTCTGATTAAGTTGCAGTTCTTTTTTTCTTTCTTTTTTTTTTTTCGGTTGTTACACAGATAGTATGCAGTAATAGATCTTACAATATTTCACTCTTGTTCAGGTTTTATGCTATGTGTAGAACTGGAATATGACTAGACCAGGAAAGATCTCAGAAGAACATTACAGAAAGCCCACATCACTTGAAAATCCTGTTCTCGTAAAGAAACTACTCTCTGGAGGAATGAGTTCTTCATGCCAGGAAAGAAGGAGAGAGCTTTGTTCTACGCCAGGAGAGGAGAGTTCTGTGAAAAATTTCCTCATATATTGCTTGCACATAACTAATAACCTGCTGTGATTTTACATTCATTTTTTGGCAGACATGTGGGATATGAGTGTGAAAATATGGAAATAATTAATATTTTCAATACTGAAGTGTCATTTTCCTTCATTTCTTTCCTCTTCAACTCAAGGACTAGCTATATACTTTAACTATAAAGCCTTATACTTTTTCTGGCCTGTTCCCTTGGACCTTGTAGGAACTGGATGGGTTTATAGTAACATAGTTTTCTTTTGCTAAAATCAAGATGCATTTTAATTTCTTGGCAGGTTTTTTTTTTTTAATGCAAATTGTATTCATTCAATATGTAATATATTCTTCTTCTTCCTCTTCCTATAATAATATATGCCAAAACAAATCTATTTACCTCTTAGGTCTCCCTCTCCTGACAAGATTCCTAAATGATCTTGAATTCACTTCTGCCATTTCAGGCTTTTTACTGTGTTGTCCATTAAAACAATTTAAAAAATGAGTTTCCTGTTCTATTTATGAGCATATCAGACAATTCATGTGATGAATAAGCTTGGTATCTCAGTATCTGTTTTAATTTATTACTTCCCTTTATCTTATAGGCTAACCTCTGAAATTTAATCTTCACAGGGCAGTAGATGCTGTGCATATTTACTATGGTTTACATTCCTCTAGAATGTCACCTATTAACACTGTGAATTTCCTTGTTTTTACTGATACATAATTTTGAATTATATTTTGTATTTCCCGTGCTGAAAAAATACATACATTTGGACTTCCCAGGTGGTCAGAAGTTCTGTTTATCTGGCCAAATGCCCTGTAGAAGTATTCGGGAAAGCATCACTTACATAGAACCATCTATGAAATTAGTACTCAAGAAATTCAATTCAGTTTATAGCAATGAATATCTAATATGAGGTTATGAGATTCATTTATGAAGTTTCAGTCAAACCAAACTCCATAATTGTTATTGGTAAAGACAACACAGAAACCACTGTTATGCTGTCTGGTACCTTAGTGGATTTATTAAGGAATTTTAATTTTATCGTCTTTCATAAGACATAGCAAATTGGGTTGCTACTTGTTTCCTGGAAGTTAAATATGTACTTAACTTTATGTAAATTTTGTCTGGATTAGAGTACCTTTCATAAAGCAGTAACAATAAGGTTTGCCCTCATCCTGTCTTCCCTTAGCACTGGTCATTAGCACTGCTTTTACACATTCATGTCTTTCTTACTCTTTTTTTGGTTTTAAACTAATTAAGTTGATGAATGTGAATAAGTCTAAGTATTGTTTTAAAATCGTATTATGCAGTTGTAGCTACATTTTCTGTCTCTATGCTTCATTATGTACAAGTTATCCTAAAAATGAAAAAAAAAAAAAAAGAGAGAAAAGAAGAAAAATGTTACCAAGTGTATGTTTTCTTCCTTGAACTTGAAGGCCATGGTTGTTCGACGAAAATATGTTTAAGCTAGAAACTCATGCTAATACAGGCTTATAATGTAATGTTTGTCAATTGTTTAACGTTGATAGTGATATCAAATAAAAATTATAATGACATTGCAAAAATGTGATCAAACTAGTCAGAGATGCTTTTCCCAGATCATATGCCTCCAAACTACTAAAATGTTAAATGATAACCATTAAGCTCAATCTACGTGCTCAGAGAGAAAAAACAAGCATTCTGATGAACTACTTGGTGCCAGAAACACCATCACAGCTCGTCAGCACCATCGGATTTTCCGGGACATCCTTTTGGTTTTAAACAGTGCATTATGATGACAGTGCATCTAGTGCATCTCTGATTCACAGACTGTGAAAAGACTTGTATTACATGTAATAAATATCTACTTACTGTTTGCTTCACACCCACTGCTAGACATTATATGTACACAGATTCAGAACATGCCATAACATTCTTTATGGAGGACCAGGTGGAGCCAAACATACCTAAATACTGCTGGATACTATTGTTTCTATTTGGTTAGGCCTTTGCCATCTACAGCAGCCAGGAGGAGGCCAGAGAAGAGTTTCAGGGAGGAAATGGAAAGTGCTTTTGTTTTAAAACACCACTAGAGCTGCAAAGAACCTTGACAGTGTTCCCTTTGGCACTTGGATTGCTGAAGATTTCTCCACAGCATTACTTTGACAGATTCTGAGACTTTTATAAATCTATGTCACCTTAGAGAAAATAGGACTGAAGTAAATTCTAAATTTTTACTTCATACAAGGTTTATTCTGAATTAGATGGATATAATTTAAATTTCTTATGGACCATCATCGAGATCTAAATCTAAAAAACAAACAAACAAACAAAAAAAAAATTAAAAATTCCAGTGTGGAAATGCAGAAGCCCTAATATGAGACTACAGGTTTTTCAGGACCAGTAGATGTGAGAAATTATATATATATGTATATTTATATTTATATTTGCACACATATTTTCCATTATGAGAAACTGTCTTCTCTAGAGTTCCCCATGAGAAGTATGTCTTGTGGAATGGATATATTTCTGCATAAAACATTTATTAGGAGAGCTGAAGTGGATTTCAATATCAAGCCAAGGTATAAACAGAAGTATTTTACAGTTTTGCTTTTAAAGAACCTTCCCCAACTCCTCACATGTTCAGCAGGCTTTTAAGATATATAAATGTGTTAAACAAGCTGTGTTTCATTATTGAAAATGTTGTTGGTAATTCATGGTCCTTAGCAGAGCACACACACCCATCCTGGCAAACCCAAGCTGTTCTCATTATTATTTATCACCTATGGAAGAATATGAATTAAACAAATGTACAGGTGGCAAAACATGTTCATGAGGGATTGTGGAGATGCTTTTTATGTTTCATGAATCTTTCAATGCTTTTATAACCTCCAGGCAAGTTAAGCATCTTAAAATTAAATCACCACCCTGAATTTTACTGCAAGAAAAGTTACAAAAAAGACATGGCACATCATCTGATTCATTTTAGGATCAAATCTTCAGGTAGTGTAAAATGTCACATTTTTATTTACCAAAACGTTGCTCCTATGATTTCGTTTTCATTAAGTAGAATGCTTCATTGATCATAACCAGATTCATAATCGTGACTGTAGGGGAACATGTATATATATGTTATAGATTGGCCAAATTTTTATGTGCCACAAATACTTCCTAAGCACTGAAGTATTTTTGTTTGTGAAATCTTTAGAACAAATTCAGCCTGACCTACTGGATAAAAACTATAGTATCTTTCTAAAGTTAGATTTTAAATCCCAAGATATTCCCTAAGAGCATGGGGATAAAATACTTGACATACACAGAAACACAGGCTTCCTCTCACTACCAAACACACTGGAACCTAATTTTTTTGGTCCGGGATAAAAATATATCCATGTCCATGGATATATGCCCGATTTTGGCAGAAATCAGTGGCATCAGATGGCAACATTCTTCATCTCTCCAAAGCTCATCGTTTTTCTACCTACAGCAGACTAAGAAAATGACTCAGATGCTTAGTTTCAGGAGGATGAAATGAGTCCTTTCTTTTGGCCTCCTGCCAACCACCTCAAAGGCATAGAGAGAAGATGCTTCTGAGCTTGCTCACAACATGCTAAGATATCACAGTATCACAGAATGCTTAAGGTTGGAAGGGACCTCTAGAGATCATCTAGCTGAGCCCCCCTGCTTAAGAAGGACACGTAGCATAGGGTGGCATCCAGGCAAATTTTGAAGATCTCCAGAGAAGGAGGCTCCACAACCTCTCTGCGCAGCCTGTCCAGGGCTCTGTCACCCTCACAGTAAAAATTCTTCCTCATATAGAGATGGAACTTCGTGTGTTTCACCTTGTACTCATTACCCCTTGTCCTGTTGCTGGCCATCACCAGTTTGTCCCCTTCTTCTCTATATTCTTCCCCCAGGAGAGATCAGATCTCCTCTCGGTCTTCTCCTCTCTAGGCTAAACAGGCCCAGCTCACTTAGTCTTTCCTCATACAATAGATCCTCCAGTCCCTTAATCATCCTTGTTGCTCTACGCTGGACCCTCTCTAGAAGTTCCACATTGTTCTTGTGCTGGGGACCTCAGAACTGCACACAATACTCTAGATGTGGTTGCACCAGAGCTGAGGGGCAGGATCCCCTCCCTCGACCTCCTGGCAACACTCCTCCTCATGCCGGTCAGCATCCCATTGGCCTTCTTGGCCACAAGGGCACATTGCTGCCTCATGGGCAGCTTGGTGTCAACCCAGACTCCCAAATCCCTCTCCGCGGAGCTGCTTTTCACCAGGTCAACCCCTACCCTGTCCTGGTGCCTGGGGTTATTCCTCCCCAGGTGCCAGACCTTGCTCTTGACCTTCATGAAGTTCCTCTCTGTCCAATTTTCCATCCTGTCCAGGTTCCTCTGAATGGCAGGACAGCTCTCAGGACTGTCGGCCACTCCTCCCAGTTTGATACTATCCGAAAACTTGCTGAGGGTGCACTCTGCCCTCGTCCAAGTCATTGATGAAACAGTTGGTATGTAGAAATGATGTATCAACCTACAATGTCTTTACTAGGCCAAAATAATCAGTATAGATACTTAAGAAATAGTGACTTAGACTTGAGACCAAGTTTTAAATCACATGCAATCACATGCATGTATATGATTTTTTTCTGATTTCTAATTTGAAAAGCAAGCCTTCAAATATGACTTACTTCTTGCCAAGTGTTTATACATCTTTATTTAATTCTGAAAGTGTACAGAATATTTAGAAATATTGTCAACAACTAAAGAGAAAGCCTAAATACAGAGGATAAAGAAAAACTGAAAATGTTAAAAGCAAACAGATACATTTCTTTTGTCTGAGGAAACTGCTGCTGCTGATGTTGCTAAGAATATGGGTACATCTTTTGACTCTAACAGTCATTAATGGTGTGTAATTTCACATAAAGGGAACAGAGTACAAGGTCAAAAGCAATTCACTCAAGATAAATCCCATTGGACCATCATAGACTTAAGGACCTTTATTTAAAAAATCAGTGATAGAATAAGCAGAGTTATAATTTGTGTCTTTTTATCATTTGTGTGCTAATTTTCTTTCTTAATTTACCTCTGAAAGAGGTATTGATAGTTATTACTGAACCTGGGACTAAATGTTACAGAATAAAATAGAAAAGTCAATCTATAATTCTTAAAATGTTTGATAACCTAAGTCATTCAGGTGAGCCTCTAAAGATAGAGAGACTGACAGATAAATTTTGAAATAAAAATACCTGTATATCCACATATACATGCATTAAAAGAATCTGTTCCATAAAGTGGCCTTAGCAGACTTAAACCCTGGCCCATCAGCTACAGTGACCAGATTGATTTAATGTCAGACTGCACATCTCTACTTTGCCCTGTTCCAGAGAAAGAAGGGATTGGTAATTCATCCTGAAAGACTGCGGCCTGGGAAAAGTAAATAAATAAATAAAAAGAACCACAGAAGCAAAGGTATTAAGAAACAGGTCTTCTAGGAATGATCAGTGAGAGACTTGCTCCCTGTAACAGTCTGTGTAGCTCCTCTAGGAACCACCACATCTTGGTGCTTTTACCTGCTTTATGGTGTATTTACTTCTGCAGAGTTCTGAATGCTGATCTGCCCTACCTGTCCTCATCAGATATTTTAGGAAGAATCCTCTCCACCCTACCTGTAAATGATGCAAAGATTCAGAATGGTAGTAACTGTGGATACCTCAGAGTCTTTCACTCATGTTCCTGCAGAGAAGAAGCAAAAGGTAAAATAGTGATCCTCAGCATTATTTGGAAACAATAGCAGGTATTGTTTTACTCTCTACAGCAATCCATATTCAATTGCTAAAGTTTTCAATTTATGTTCAAGAGAACTGTGAAATAATATCTTTTCTTTGAAGTCTGTTCCCAGAGATCTGAAGTTCCCTTCCAGCTCTTCCCAGGAAGACGGTAAATGTTTAGTAGAATGGCAATTAACCATCATTTCTTCAGAAACAACCAATGATTTATGAGCTCTGCATTAAAATCTTTCATTCACAAGGTTAGAATTATCTACTACCACTAAAATAGAGATAGGCACAGAAAACATATCATTGTAGTTGTTAGAGTTACCAAAAGAGATCATTAGAAAGAAAACAACATTGTTTGTTCAAACTATAAACAACACAAAATGGAAGACAAGCTTGATGTTGCCTTACTGTGTATATCTATTTATACACCAATATACCCGACTGAGAGGTGATCTAACTATCCCTGCAATATTAATTCATCATTTAAATGACTAAACTTGGTGTGACCAACTCTGGTTCCATAAAACAAAAAACCTTCTCCATTATTTCATATATCTATTTTTGATAGTGATCTTCCTAATAGTGTCTTTCAGGACAGGGCACAAATAAAGAATGAACTAGGCTTAGGTGAAGTTATGTAACAGTTACAGTTGTCCTATATCTTTAGTCAAAGTAATAGGATTTAACAAACAGCAAACAATACTAGATTTTTTGCTTTATTGATGAAAGCCATTAGACTTCAAAATGTCTCTCATCTTACATGGCTTCTTTATTTCATAAAAATACAAACATAAGATTCTAACCATCTCTTCTTTGTAACCAAGGGGGCTGATTTGAACTGAAGAATTTCTCCATGAAGGAGAAATTATCTTTTACATCAGCAATGAGTGCAGACAGAAGAAACTAAAAGATCAAAAGTTAACTACACGGTTAGCTACACGACTATTACATAATCACTCTCTAATTTGATGACATGTATCTCCTATATTTTTTTCTCAAAAGGGAGGCTAGAAGATCCACAATTATGCAAGTAATCATAATCAGATCAGAATCCACAACATTCTTGCTTAGTGTCAGTAAATCATTACATTCAATAGCACCGAAGATTTTCTATTAAAATCTGAACAGGAGTTTCAGTAGTCCAATCATGAGATCAGAAACATATTCAGACTTGACAAAAACTTATGATGATTAAAATGCTTAATATTTGTGTCGAAGCTACTGGGAAACATGTAGCAAGTCACACAAAAGATACAGAAAAGTATGTGGAATTCAGACTTGTTGGGAGTCATAAACGGGGAGTAGAGCTACCCTGTAATGGGGCATGTGCACCGGGATCTTGTAAGGGTGGGGGTGTCCTGGTGGCCCCTGACTGAGCAGTGCCTAGGTCTTTCTAGAAGCTGCTAGAATCCCGGTGGTGGGGGGCCAGGGGCAGTCTGCCCTGGAGGACTGTCCGCCCACCAACAGGGTTTGACCAGTCCGGAGAGACCACCGCATTAGTATAGCACCTATCATGCCCTCGCTCCTCCCTGTTCCCTCCCTTTTCTCCTCCCTCTCCCTAAAGTTACTTCCTAAAGTTTGTGTTAATTCCTGAATAAATTGGCGTCGACCGGAACTCGTATCGAGTGTGTTACTGTCGGCGGCGGGGGTACGCACCCCACGGGTACCCACCTATCGCGGAACCCTAGAATCTGAGGATCAGAAAGGAGATCATCAGTAGCTGCAGCCCCCTCGCAGCCACTCCTCCGAGAGCTACAAGAGGGAGCCGCGCCTCTTGGGGGAGGAAAGGGAATCCGGTGCCACAGTGCTGAGGACGGAAAAAGATCACGCAGCCCGCGGACGCCTCGCTGGGACGACCAGCGACGGGCGTCTTCACAGACTCACAGAAGAGACCATATTAAAGATTTCTTATTATCTTGTTATTACATAAATATAGAGCTGAAATTATGCTAAAATAATGACCACTAAAATCTTTTTGAGCTAGTGAGATTAATCCTGCCTTGCAACAGATGGTTCCTGATGTAGTTCTTAGAAAGTGACTAATCCCACATCTAGATAATAAAAAAATGACCAATAGCCTCTGTAACTATATAATATTTGATCCAAGCTTTCTAGAAGTTTAAAACTCCCACTAATGTCAACATACTTTAGTTCAAACCTTGAATCCCTGGCTTTGCTGAGCCTACCACTGACAGTGCTAATTGGTGTCAGGTATAGTTTTAACCAGGAAATTGTCCTTTGCTAGCAATGCTTGCCTCACTGCTAATGTCAGTGTGGACAAACATCAAGGCTTTGGGTCTTTGACCTGTTTGTACTTATTGCAGTTTGCTTCTATTCTAATAATTTCTTCTTTCTTTTGTAGTTTCCAATGAAGATAATCCAGTGGAGTTTTCCTAAGGCCAGACAGTGTAAGAATAATTTCTGAACATACGCATGCTCAGCAGGTGGTTTCTATAAGTAAACAGAGTTGCAATCAAGAGATAGAAATAAAACTTTTGGCATTATATAGGCAAGTCAGGATGTAACCTAGGGATTCTCTCTTTTCTTTAGATTTCTAATTATCTCTATACTCATTTGGCATTAAACAATAAAAAAACTGAAGGTGGAACTGTTTATTAGTAAGCAGATCATTAATGGCCTATTTTTAGACCAAGTGAAGTTAAAAGAAAAAAAAAAAGACATTTTTCTACTGACCTCAGGATTCATTGGAGTATCAAAACTATGGTTGGGCAAATAGTTTCTGGACTGAAAAATACATTAACTCCAAAATCTTTTCAACTGAACAATAAGTTGGAAATGTAACCCACCTACTTGATGTCAAACTGAACTACGCTGTAAGTTTCAAGGAAAAGATGAAGAGTTAAGCAAGAGTTATATTTGGGAGTATTTCTCTGCCCTACTTTTGCCCTGAAGTAAACTACAACTCTGTTGTAAAGCTCTTTATTTACAAATGTGATAGAGACTTCTAAAATATTCATATAAGCTGTCTTTATGCCATTGGCAGTCATCAAAATCATAGACACTTAGCTTTTTCTATTCAAAAAATGTGCATGGCACCAGGCCCACAAATGATTTATGCACAAATCAGGTGCAAATGAGGAACATCTCACCTCCCAGCCATGTCCGTGATGCTGCAACACTTACCAGGAATGTTCCCAGTTCTGCTGTATATAGATGAAGATCTCAGCTGTAAAGGTATAGGAAATAAACTGATTTACCAATGTGTAAAAGTCTGAATTAGCTTTAGCCTTAAATTTCATCATGAAGATTTAAGTCAGATGTTGAATAAAAATGTCTGATATTAAGGAGAGAGAGAAAAAAAAAAGACTGTGGTGGCATTGGGATAGTCAGTACTGGAAATTTCTAACAAACTAAACATCTTCCAGCAATAATAGAGATTAAAATTGATATATCATGGGTAGAAGAAATACATAAGATATTTTGCTTTTATTTTTTGTTTTCAGCTCTAACTTTTGACCTCTAACTCATTTTAGAATATCAATTTGGTAAATTCTACTGGTTCTTAAGTGATAAGTTGCCTGGAACTGAATAAATTTCTACTGAAATTTATGAACAATGTTCAGGAATATCTTATGTTGGCAAAAAAAGACCATAGATTTACCAAATAAATGAAAATTAGGATCTAAAGTAGTTTCTGAAGTGAGGCCGGTCGCGCACGTGCCTCGTCCAGGTCCCCCGGTCGCCGTGGGTCGACCGCGCTGGGACGCTCGCTCTACGGGTCCGGATGCCGTGTCGCTGGGGAAGGCGACAGTAGCGGCACCTCCTCGCTCAGGGTCCCGCCTCCAGAAGGTCAGGTGAGGAGAATGCGATAGGTCAGCAGCCCTCACGGGTCGGGGGAGACCGGCGTGGACTACCGAAAGACGACTCGATACGAGTTCAAATCAGCAGCCGCTTTATTCCGGAAACGCACAACTTATATAGGGCAGGTAAAGGGGAGGAGAAGAGGGAGGAGTGGGTCACTGGACTGGATGTACGCTGGTCTTGTGATTGCTAGTGGGCGGTCCGTTGACCGGAGCAGATTGCTCCGGCCCCCACCTTCGGGATTCTGGAATGTTCTGGAGTGTTCTTGTTAGGTGTACATGCTTGTTTTACATGAAATATACATTTTCTTCCCAAAACCCTCCTGTACCTAATTCTATATCTCCCTACACTGAAGTGGAAACTACATTACAATATAGAAACTGATAATGTTTTTAGCTTCTATTTTCCTGGTTTGAGTAAAAAGACCTCATCCACAACTCACCTATTGTTGAATCTAAGTCAAATATACCAGAAACTACCTGTTCAGTCTCTCTAGCACTGTTCATTAGGCCAAGTGGACCCTTATATTTTCTCTCAGGTTATATAATAGTACATATTTAAATGCCTGCAGAAAGTCTTACAGAGCAGGGTTCCTGTAGACTTTTTGACATTAATCTAATTTTCATACTTATGCAAATCAATTTTAATAAGAAAATGTTACAATTTTTGACATGTTAGAAATTTATAAGTATTTTTTTTCTTATTTTTATGCAGCAAATCTTTTTTTTCTTTCTTTTTTTTTTTTTTTTTTTGTCTGCTAGAATATTTCTGAATAATAGAAGTGCTTTCTCAGGTTTCACAATCACTGCTGATTATTGTCACAGAATTCAAGTGTCATCTCAAAACCTCATTAGGTAAGGAGGTTCTTCCTCCGGATTTTTTGCCCTATTTCTCTACCTGTGGCTAAGCACTGTTCTTGTCTAGCACTAATCCCTTCTCACTGGGCAACTGAAGGGAAGTGGAAGAGGAAGGGAAAGGGGAAGGGGAAGCGGAAGGGGAAGGGGAAGAGGAAGGCAGGGAGGGAGGAAAGGAGGGAGGGAACCTCTTCCCTAGCCTAGATTCCTGGCTTTGTTTCTCAGACAGATATTCCTCCTCTCAATCAGGTTCTGTACAACTAGTTGACATAAGATCTATTTAACACAAGTATGACTTTTTTTCTGGAAGACAGGAAACAGTGTTTCACTTCATTTCATCTTGAAATGTTTATTTGCTCTTTCAGCATGAGTAAAGAGTCAAGAAAAGACACCAAGTGATACTTCCAGCTGGAACTCAGAGCTCTTTTTTGGAAATAAGATGTCTGATTTATTTTCACTAATCAGCCATTCTAGTAACAGTTCATCTGAGATCTTCAAGTTTGACATTAAAAATATTTATATTTTGTTTAGTGAAAAAGCTATTTCATCCCTGTGATGCATTACTGTAACACAACAGCACTACATTACATCTCATACAGAGGGGAAAAAACGAGGGAGAGAACAGAAAAGTTCACTTGTGGGTATTATTTTAATCCATAATACACTATTCTGGTTTAAATACATCCTATGATAATGAACTCCTAATCTTTATCTAATGATATTCACTAATAGCATATCACAATAGATTATTTTAAATTATAATTCTGTAATATTGTATATTTTTGGTCCCAAAATAAGCTAATGTGACAGAAATGTTAGCTAATTACAGTTCTTATCTTCATTTGTATTCATTGCTGCATTACATTAGACCATAATACTTTTTCAAAAACTCATCAGAATTTTTCTCTCTTCTCTAGTAAGTCATGAGATTTTTAAAAAATTGTGATAAAAAAGATTCAGAAAAAATCTAGCCCTCTATTAAATTACTGAATATTATTTCATTTCATATTTTTATCTCATCCAAATTATAGTCTCATACTTAATACATTACCTATATTTTATAAAGTATATCTTAAGTGTATAAAATATTTTACTTCAGTATTCTTTTTCTTAATGTAGATCTTGTAATGTACATCTTGCTGGCAGAATATACATGCACACACGCACACTCACACACACAAACACACACCTGCATGCACAGACACCCCCACTTCGTCTATTTGATTAGTTTTACTAGCTACCAGCTCTTCATATTCCAAGTAGTTATTAGCTTCTTAGCATGAAGATATTAAGAAACAGATATGTTTGTATATAATTAGACTTCTAAATAGTTAATTAATTCCCTCATAAAAAAATTCAAAAGTCACAGCTTTTTCTTCAAAGGAGGAAAATCTATCTTTTCAAAGTTTCAGGAATAGAACCTCATTCCAATACAAATAGACACCAGCCTGAATGAATCAATTGGTCTTCATGTTTTTGTTTAACACTTAATATATTCCTCCTGTATTTGTATGATAAGACCATTTTTTTAGCATCGGTACCCAAATTATACCAGTTTTGACCCTGGATCCTAAGACTGTCATCTAGCAAGGAATGAACAAAGAATATCTGTGAGCAGCTGACCAATAAATTGGACTTCAGCAGAAATTCAATACCATCCAGAAAAGAGCTGGGATATTGTTGGCTTCAATTTATGAAAAACGATTTTCATAGACAGCGTGCCAATCATCCAAAAGCATGGTTGAAAATAACTGTTGGATTGGCACATTAATGATCACAGGAGACCAATGTAAATGTCATGAACTATCGAGGAAGAATAAACTGAACACTAATACTACTCCTCATCTGTTCCCAGTGTGCATAGATAAAAATTTTATCACAACAAGCAGCATGGTCATTTGCATGAATTATTAAATCATATGCATACAAGAGGGCTAGTAATTAAACAGAAAGACTTACTGAGGATTATCATAACTGACAATGACTACAGCCTGCAAAGTCCAGCTATAAGTCAAGAGAGTAACATGTATGATTGCTTCTAATTTGTAGAACAATTTGTAAGTTGTTAATTTATAATACTTTTAGATGCTACCACAAGGGAATAGAATGTACAATTAGTCTTTCAGTATGCACATGCCAAACATGAATAATAAATGTTGAACATATAGCATTATTTATATGCAATCACTTTTATCTGTCATAATAGGAATTCTATTGCAGTAAGCTATTAATACAGAAATTTAGTATAAAATATGTTGTTCTTTATGCATTATTATGTATGAACCCTTCTAATATGCCTTCTGTTATACATTTTTAGCTACAGAATCACGTCTGCAGTGTCCAAGGGCTTATTTTGTATTTCAATGACGAACGATTCAGTCTTAAGGTACTTAAATCAGCTTATAAGGCCTGTGACATTTAGAATAACACTGGAGGCCCCTATTCAGCCAATTATGTACACAGAATCTCAGTGTGCTAATGCATGCAGGAGGACTGTATCTCTCTTCTCTTACTGCCTTCCTCCAAAAGGAAAATAAAGAAAATAATAGTTTGTAGATAAAAGTAAGAGCTTTCAAATGCCTACTACTTTCTTCTGTAATCTAAGATAAAATGTGGTATCCTGCTGCTTCAAGTTAACTCAGTTCATCACATCTTATTTTATTTAGTATAACTGAATAGGATGCATCATTCCTCTCCTGCGTATTGAGCAGCTGGTCCGGGGAGATGCTGAAGCTGCTAAATAGCTGTCTGTTTTTATTGTTGGGAAAGTAAGTTCATAGTTAGTGCATGGTCTCTGAGCTACAATTGTTAAAGAATTGAGCCTCTAAAGTAGAAATCCACTCCCAGTATGAAGCTCCCAAAAGGAAAATTGTGAAAGTCTGATATTGGGATCTTGATTGGACGGTGACCTGAAGTAAACTCATTCATGTCCAGATTGGAGAATTTTTGCAGCACATATAGCACAACCAGGCACTAGAAAAAAACTTTACCTTTTACTTTTAAGTTGTGTCTATTTTTATTCAGATTTTTTTTGACTTCTGTATTTTGTGGGCTTCTTGCATGACTTTGCTTTAAAGAGGTCCTTGCTATTATTTAGTTAACAATATATCACAGAAAATTATGCAGTCATTTCCACGTATTCTTCACAGTCTTGAAGTGCAAATCTAAGTTCTATTTTTAATTTCAAATTTTGTAATTTTGCAAAGCCTTTTCCCATCCTAATTATATAAGTCTTTAGGCCAACATAGTATTCATTGTTAATTATGTGGTTCTAAAGGCGTTGGACTTAGCTTAATAAATCAATCAAAGCTTTCAAATAGATGACTAAGTTCCTGTACAATACTGAATAGCATTTAAATAAGTCATCATGCTGAAATTAATCTAAATGTACTCTAAACCAAGATTATCCCTGTAAATATGATTTGCCAAAATGAATCATGAATAAAAGTGTTCTGAGTTCCTCTGAGCTTTTTATTTGAAGTAATTACAGACAAATGGGGGCCCTGATGAACTAAGGAAATTTTACCTCTGGCTTTACTGATGTAGATGCTATGGAAAATTTTCATGTCATCTTTCCATATCCTGCTCTTTGAAATATGTTTAGCTCAGATTTAACTGTGGACTCTTTTGCTATGAGATTATGTGGAGCTTAGCATAATGAAGCCCAAGCTCTTCTGACACCTTAAGTGTTACTGGAATTCAAATATGAGTACATTTTTTTCTCATGTTGAAAACTTCAATACTTGGAAGTGATGCAATAGTAAAAAGATAATAGGAATATTTTCAAATATTTTATGTCAAATAAAAATATTATTTATAAAATGAGCAAGGCTGATGTACTCTTTTTCAGTATTGCATTAAAATACAAGATGTTCTTTTCATCTGCATCTGTACCACAAGACATAGGATTTTCTTGAGGTCAAGAACTAGTCTTTATTTTAGCAATAATCTTTCTCAGACTCTTTTGACCTGCAATACTGTTTCCTTCTGAGAAATAAAAGGAATATACATTAGTCAACAGCAATTTAAAAACAGAAATACCTTGAACCGCTAAGGGGTTAATTGCACTAGTGCAATCAAATCAAAGCATTTTGAATAACTGAAGAAAAATAAATTATCTGTGTTGGCTTATAGGATTTTATAAAGACAACAATTTATGTTCTTGAGTAAAATATCTGTCTCACACATCCATGAAAAATATCTATATGGAAGTGAAAAGATAAATATTATCCATGTAAGAACAAAAAAAAAGTATTCATACAGACAGACAATCTAGAGCAATATTATGGGTTTTCATATGTATTTTGATACAACCATTTCGTCACAATTTGCATTTTATAATAGAGATAACACTGGTTAATTATGTAGTCCCTTATGTAGAGGTTGAAGTTAATGTGACTTATAACACATTTTTTGTTAGTGTTCTTGAATTTGTCCAAGTATCACCCGTAAGCATCCAAAATGATATCATCCCCATTAAAATGGAAATGAACATACCATAACTGCAAACAAAGATCACTTCATACAGGTGCTTAAATATAACAAGATCTCAAAAAAAATCCAAACAAGCAAAAAAACCCACAACCCTTGCAGGAAGTCTTATACTATAGTGCTATAGTTGCTGACAGTTGCTGACTTGTTTGTCAGGCATTATGCTTTCCATATGCATTATTTTATAATACAAGTACTCCTGTGATAGTCTCCATGCTTTCAAAAAACAATTACCTTAAAATGAGTAAAGAACATTCCATTTCCTATGTCTAGATAAAGAATATAAAGATGTCTATAGAAACTCATGGCCTAGCATGAAGTTTTGACAAAAAATCTCTTTTTCTTAATTTATTCATTTTTTAACATTTTTATTTTGGCAACTACATGAGCTCAAACATTGGAACAGGCTGACAAGGAAAGAAATAGAGTTACCGTCCCCCTGCGGAGTTACCACAGTGTTCAAATGTGTAGATGAAGCACTTAGGGACATGACTTAGCAGGTACAGTGTTGAATGGTTTATGGTTGGACTCAATGTACTTAAAGGTCTTTTTCAACCATTATGATTCTATGATTCTATGGAGCGGACTTGTTATGTGTATGTTAATGTTAATATTGGAAGCTATGTATCTGAGATGCTTCATGAAGTCATAGTACCTCAGTGCTGAATGCCTTTTCTTTCAGTGTGGGAAACAGAATATGTCAACTAGGTGAAATGGATTGGCATGGCATATAGTCATTCTAGTAGTCAATGGTGTAGTTATTACTAACACAATTTTCTGAAACAAACAGCAAGAGGTCAATAAATCTATGTGATATGGCAGAGTATATCACTAGAGAAGGATGCAGATGTAATTTTTGCATGCAGGCATACAGTTTTTTAATAAAAATAGGAAAAAAATAAAAGAAACCTATAGGACAGAATAATCTCAAGCAATACAACAAATTCTTTTTGTCTCAACTAACAATGACTACAAGATGGATGATGTTAATATAAACTCATCTCAACTAAGTTAAGTAGCCAAATTTCCTGAAGTCCTAAAGTTCTCTGAGTTTTTCATTAGCCATCCACTCCATAGCCAACAAAATCAAAGAATCACAGAATCATTGAGGTAGAACGGGACCTCTGGAGATTATCTAGTCCAGGTGCTCAGCTCAAACAGCATGACCTAGAGTACATTGCCCAGGATGGTATCCAGATGACTTTTGCATATATCCAAGGACTGAGACTCCACAAACTCTCTTGGCAATCTGTTCCAGTGCTCAGTCACCCTCACAGCAAAGAAGTTTTTCCTCATGTTCAGTCAGTTGTTTCTGGTCTTAAAATCTATAAATCTGCATGTGTGAAATAAAACTGCCAAGTCCCTAACAGACAAGTTGCAACAAAAGACATAAAGGTCGTAGCATTAAGTTAAGGAGCAAAAACTTATCTTTAGAGACATAACGAAGGTCTGCATAACATGTCTCACAAGACATAGCTTGTTGGTCAGTCTGGGGACATCAAGTCTTGTTCTGAATTCTAACACAACAGAAGCCATGCTGTCTTCAGCTTTTCTTTTGTGTTTTTCCCCCCTTCATGAATTACTGCTCCCTAATACTGCCTAATAACTTCCTAATTAACTAGAAGGAGAAGGGTGCTACATTGTCTCTGAAATACTGTCATTTCCTTCTAACTTCCACCTATTGTAATCTTCACTGTTCCTGACTAGAATTCTCTGTTTTTCTCTCTCTCTGTTCTTACAAATCCTTTTTTTTCTAGGCTGAATTTAGGTGGTATTAGTGTCTGCATATAAATGGACAAAAGATGTGGTTACTTTACAATAACTGTTTAGCCCTACTTAACAATACTAAAGAATTGTTCAGTAGACATCGAAATTATAGTGAAAATCTTTACAAGAACAAGAGGAAGTGTACCATGCGCAAGAAGGTAAGTATATGTTCAAACAGGTGCATGAATATGCAAAGGAGGTGTTTAAGCTTAGCTAGTTTAAAATTCTAATATCATAAAGGCATTTTTGCACATTTTCTGAAGGTCAAAATGATCATCAGTCATGATTAGCCTTTGATGTAAAATTGAAGTTAATGTACTCAAACTCTCTGCTGATACACAATAAACCAGTGAGGTCATAGATTAACTCTCTAAATTGTGTGATACAAGTTCAAAATTTCTAATTCTTATTACACTTTCAGTGACTAAGTACCTATCAAATCTTACTTTCTGAAGAACTGTTTAGACAAGAAACAACTATATGTGATAAAAATAGGTTTTACTCTTGACTTGTAAATTTTGTTCATTTTCTACAAATTAGATTTCTTTTTGGAACCAAAAAGTATGAATTTCTATCACTATAGTGTTAGTGTCTTTATCTCTACTCTTTTAGCATCCAAACAATTTGTCTTCAGAGAACAAAGATATGAAGTTCTGTAGAAATAAAAAATAAACTGAAAGAGAACAAAGACAACTCATTGCCATCATATGTTAACAATCATGTTGATTGATTGCGATGAAAGTACACTAGCTTTTGTAGCCAGCAAACTTCGATCTAAAAGTACAGGCTGTCAGTGAAGAGCCATTAATATCACCCCAATCCTGTGACTCACAATCATTAGCCATGCAGGCTCATTAACATCAAGAGAGCTGCTGGAAGGAGTCTTCAATAGCGAATCAGAGAGACAAATCTTATATCAGAAAAGTCTGTCTGTTTTGTCCATTAATAATTCAAGATCCCTTTTTTTCACAATGAAATATCATGCTATATCAATTCAGAGGCTCGTCAATAAAAGTACATTAGATTATTCAGAAGAAGAATTTCTGTATTTGGCTAGTGATCTTATTTGTCCTTTCTGATATGCTATTTTCTTTTTGTCTTTGAAACATGAAACCTTGGTGTGATCACAGGTAGTGAGATTTTATATGGATTTGGTAGAAGATGGCTAAACCTTTCTTATGCTACAGCTACTGTTACAAACCCAGAAACACAGCTGAAAAGTAACGATTTTCACAAGCATAAAGTCACAAGGAATTTTGTCCTCTGAAATGATCTCCCACAGCAATAAGAACAGGCTTCCAAATATTTGTATTTTCTCCACTTACTGAAAGTCTCACAGGCAGTTTTGGCAGAGAACCATAAAATAAGGAAGATATACAGACATCTGACCGCCTAAATCAGTCCTCAAAAAGGAGATTTGCATTGAGTTCTGCAGCACTTGCATTTATCTAAGACACAGGAGAACTTGCATGCATGAAGGTCTAAGGCATTGATACAGATACAAGGATTTGGCCCCATATCTACGGCTCATGATGACTATGGCTGTTTCACTTTTTTGTTTTGTTTTGTTCTGTTTTCTCAATGATTTTTTTTAAAGATTTACGAGGTAAGAAATATCGGTCAAGGGGATCATAAGTAGAATTACTAAAAAGTCTACTCCAGTTACTAAAAGCAGGGTAAATACTCAGCAATTCCTAGCTTCTACAAATAGGATGTTGCAGTCTACAATGCAAAAAACTGTTAGATGAAGCCTCAGAGTATCAACCCTAACTACAAATATATCAGGCTTTAAAATTCTATTACATACACAATGTAATTCTATTTATACAGAGTTTGTTTTTTCTTCCTTTAAATTATTTTACAATAACACCTTTATAATTATTTAATCAATGTCTACATTTTTATAGCTTTGACTTTGGACTGTATCAAGAAGATCTTAAAGATAGGGTTCAGAAATCAAATATATAAATTATGTCAGCCTAAACAAAAACAAATTTCAATTTTCTCTTGCAAAAATGTTTAGCTCTGTTATTTAATACAGTTTTAATTCATGTGGAATAGTAACATTCCTTAAAGTACCAGTATTTTAAATTATTCAGGCATAAATTCTTCTAGTGCATTCTGAAAGACTTTTTTAATAATTTTTTTTTTCTGTTAAAGTTAGTATTCTACATGGGTTGCTGATGCTAAGTTCAGAAAGTTTTTGAAAATCCAATACTTTTCTCTTGTATAACTGATATATATTAGATTGCAATGTTAGCTGCGATCTTAAAACCTTTTTGAAAACTTTAATTTGAACATGAGAATTACAGAAAGTGAACTTGATTATGCTGCAGTGTTCACAGTAATGCACTCTATAAGGATACTACAGGAATTACAATTTAAATTTTGGGTATTATTTACTATTTAATGTTATTTAAAATGATCAGTAGGAAGGAAAAAATGGTATAAGTAATCTATAATTAGAACAGTTTTCAGAGAATACTTCATCATATACTGATTTCTCAGGCTACTATTTAGCTAACTGGTTATTCACCTTTTGATGTGTTTCAGTGTCTACTCTTTTATTTTAAGTTACAATGAAATAAAAAATAAGCTGATTATAAAAGGAAAACAATTTCAAATACTAACCAGAACTAAATTAAAATTCAATATGATGAGGGTAAGCTGTAGTTGAAATATATTTTATGTTCAGATTTTAAAATTCTAATTTAACAACATATAAAGATATAAGGGAGCACCGAATCTGTAAAATAATGACTTCCATATGTGGTTTGACTGCATTGAGTTACATAAGTACCATGTTTAATTTTGTTTCATAATACAACCTGTTAAAAAGAGTGGAAGGTTGCTTAAATAGATATTTTAATTAGCTTTAGAATGACCAGTTAGGGCATGTGAAGTGGTATATATAATATATGCAGTGAGAAACATTAGACCTTCCCAAACAGTTGGAGAGCTCATTTTCCTTCCAAAAGATAAATGTGTAAGAAACTCCTATGGGCCACTTTGGCAGAACTTTTCAGTGATTTCTATTTGTCTTGAAATATTTCTTTTTAATATTTGGGGAGGGGATAGAGACAAGTAATATGCTAAAAAAATCTAAAAGACTATTTTTGTCCATTCTCAGGTATCTTTATTTGCAATTCTCACAAATTGTAGAGTTTTTCTTTTATCTTTTATCTATTTTTTGTCAATCACTTTCTTCAAAGTTCTTGTAAAATTTCACACAGGAATAGAAACTTAATACTGATCTTTGACTTCCTCACTACCCCACTGAAGAGTTTTTTTGATCATTTCTATTGCTTTTATAAATGTGGGTATATATACAACACGTGAAACAAAACATTGTAATAACCTCTTAAGTTATCTAAATAACCACTCATCCAAAATATCCACTTTCTTCTTCAGTCAAATTGAAAGGAAGAATGTCTGTAGCAGGAATAAACAGTAGGACACTGATAGTAAACATACTTCCTTTTTTAAAATCTAGTCCATACTTTCGCCTAAAATGAAAAGGTTAAATACATTTCATGGATGGTGAATGATTCCAAGACTGCACAACCATGAAAAGCCAAAATTAAGAGGTTCTCCAGTATAAAACTACAACATGAGTATAGGCTCTTGTTGCTTTAAGAAGACTGTAGAATTGTCTTGTTTCCTGAAGGATTAGTCCTCTATACAAATCATTTCTGCTGCTGGACTGCTGTCATAGAGGTTGTAGATGGCTTTTATCTTCTCCACTTTTTTAAACATATGCTAAACAAAGTTGTTCCTGGCAAGTATTCTGGGTGCTCTTCTAATGGTCAGTCTAACCTTTGCTGTCAGAAAGACAAAGTACTACTACTTTCCTGTAAAATGCTTATAATGTAGCTAGAACTTAAGAATCAGCTAAGCATACTGGAAATACCACTTTCCACTTATTTATCTTCACAATTTTACATTGTAATTAGATATCTTAAACTGCAGTCCTGTGAATTAAACAGTACTGACTTAAGCAGTCTTCTGGCCTTAAAAATGACAGGAAGAGCAGATGATTTAATTAAATTGCATTAGGAATAAAGTTAAACATTAGAAGAAATTACTTTATGAAAAAAAAAAAAAGCTTTATCTCTGATAAATTTTAAACTCTTTGCTGGTTATAGTTTTTGTGTCACTGTAAATTCTAATAACTAATTTTCTGACATTTAAAAGAACACTACTTTATATAATCAATACTATAAATGCATCTTTAGCCATTCTGCAGTTATGGTACCTATTAGCATTACTTTGGTCCAATACATGGATGCATCGAAGGCAAAATTCAACTCTCATTATAACTATTTTTGTTTTGTTATTATTATTATTTTATAGGCATATTTAAATTTACAATACTATTTCTGGTGTAAGCAATATTAGCTAGAATTTGTTTTCTGTCTTTTCCATACAACCAGTATTGGATTAGTTTTGTAACAGAGATGATATATATATGAGATATAAGACATATATTTAAGGTATATGATTATATATATAATATAGAATAAGATATGCATATATGTGATATGTGTATACACATATATATATCACCTCTGTTATATATAATACTATATATTATATATAAATGTTATATAATAGCTATATAATATATAACTATATAAATATAATTAAATTTAATTAATTTATACTATATTATATAGTTTATAATGAATTTATAATAAGTAATTATATAAATATTTATATATATATATATATAAATATTTGCCATATCTACCAGAGTAGATCTTGTCTTGATAAACACAGTTGAACATACCAAAAAAACCCACAAGAAACAATTAAAGGTATATTCTGTTTGTGGCTAGTAATAGCTCTGGGAGATATCCAGATTCTTCTAATACTGTCATCTAAACCCTCTTATGTCTGAGAGGATTACTACTGACATTGCTGTATTCATTTCAGGTGAAATGGTCCTTGGTGATTTGATATCTGATCATAAAAGTTTGTTGCCATTAAAGCTATTGTTCTCTTCATATGGTCTTGATCACAGACAAGTTATGCCTCTGTCTTTGCCAGTGGTACATTATTAATGAACCTACTCAATCACTGGTATCTAGTTGAATAATTGTCATTCTCTACCTTAGGCCACTCTCTGCTGTCTTTGAGGCTCTGCTGGTAAGCTTATGTAGGCTTGCATCAACACAAAGTTTTGTTTTGTTTTGTTTTCAAAACTTTCATCATTCTATCATGTTAATCATATTGACTACATTTGTATTAGCTTGATATTTGTTCCAAAAAGTCATGCCAGTTCTCCAAGCCAGGTAGTATAGAATGGCTTATATCTATATCACTAAACAAATAGAATTCAAGTAGATAGCACTATACAGCATTTTGTTCCATCCTTGATCAGAACTGTAAAAAGAGACCTTTGCCTTATTTTTCCATGTTACTCTCCACCTAATGCTTAACACTTAGATGCTATACTGCACACTGACAAGTCGAAAGGAAACCACATTTTACACAGAAAACTGCAACTGTTTCTCCTTTTATTACTGTTCCTGCTTAAAACACATTAGTATCATCTAAAGCCTGTTGCCAGGACTGACTCATTCTTTAGTTTGAGCCAGATAAACCATTTTTGGTAGATGAATCTCAGTCTTGCAGAAACTATACCTGAGTATAGGATGATGACAAGAAATGCTATATCTTTTTAGTATAGTTTCTCTTTTAATGCTAAACTGTATGAAACGTTGAGATGGAAGGACTCCATAGACCTTCTTCACTTTCATGAGCTGAGTTTGCCAATCTAATTCACCAGCTGTGTGCTCTCCATTCCCTCCTTCTCCACTTCTCTTTGATCCTGGCTCTTCTGGACTCAGCAAATAAGAACCAAAGATATACGACAAGATGTCCAGAAAATGGCTACCTCAGAAACATATTTTACCTCAATTTTACTCCCAATCAAAGGAGAGGAAAGGGGTTCAGCCCATCCATGGACCTAAGAGTTGGAATGGTTTCTTCCCTCCTCTTTTTCCTCCTGAGTTGAACTTTTATACTTTTCTTTACATTTAGGTGGAGCTTGAGTGACTATAGTCATACTTACCATTGTTATTGATTGGTGAAAAAGGTTTTCACTTTCATTTAAAGGTACAGTAAAGCAAAACTCTTGAGCTCATGCTCAGTTGGGAGTGGTTGTATGCGGGAAGCGGGTAACTTTTGGGATGGAGGTGTGCGTTGGCATTATAATGAGCTTATAATGAGCAAAGTTCAAGCAAAATTCACCCAAAAGGAGTGATTTGCCACCCTTGCTGACTCAGCACCGCACAGCTTATCGTATATCTCCCATTGGGCAGCTCCTGTGCGGCTCATCAGCGGCCGAGCACAGGGAGTGCAGCAGAGTTTGGCCATGGTGTCTTCACTCGGCTCCACCCTTCGTTACTGCCCTTTGCAGCTGCGAGGAGGGCAGGTTGTGCTGCCTCGGGAATCATAGAGGAGCAGAGTCCGAGTGTACCAGCCATCCTGGAAGCAGCAACTGTGTCTCACCCCAAGCAAGCTGCTGTAATGCAAAAACTTCTGTTAGGTCCTAGTTTTTCTCTAAGAAGTTCTCCCTTTCAAGCAATTCTCCCACAGTAAGTCAACCTCTTCAGGGCTCACCTGAAGCCCAGAAGGCTAGTACACAAGCTCACTAGAGACAAGGCCCACCTTAAGCAGCCTGGTCTACTAGAGCAAGACCTAAGGGATCAAAGAATAAACGAAATAGTGCATGTGTGCAGGAGAAGGCATAGAAAGGATTAAATGAGAAGAATATAATATGGGCAACCTCCCAGTAAATTACAGGCCTCTGTAATTTGCTAGTGCAGGTTCAACTTTGGTGGGTTTTTAGAAGGAAGATAGATAAATCACCAAAAAAAACCCTTAGATGCCTAAAATACAGTATCTTGAAAGATATTTGGAAGCAGATATGTTCCAGACCATATGTCCAGGAGAAATTTAAACCTTTTGAATACAATGAGAACATCTGCATTTATTAATATTTGGCAGAGAACATGCTTCATAAGCATAGTTAGGAAGCTACACACTGACAGTTCCATTTTTGGTACTTATTTCAGAGCTTTTCATAGAATCGTAGAATCATAGAATGCCTAAGGTTGGAAGGGACCTCCAGAGGTCATCTAGTTCAACCCCCCTGCACACGCAGGGCCACCGAGAGCACGTGGCACACGACTGCATCCAAGCGGGTCTTGAAGATCTCTAGAGAAGGAGACTCCACAACCTCTCTGGGCAGCCTGTTCCAGTGCTCTGTCACCCTCACAGTAAAGAAATTCTTCCTTAAGTTCCCATGGAACTTTTTATGCTTCAGTTTGTGGCCATTTCCTCTGGTTCTGTCAGTGACCACCACTGAAAAGAGGCCAGCCCCACCCTCCTCACTGCCTCCCTTGAGGCACTTATAGACACAGATCAGGTCCCCTCTCAGCCTTCTCTTCTCCAGGCTGAACAAGCCCAGCTCCCTCAGCCTCTCCTCATAGGGCAGATGTTCCAGGCCCCTGATTATCCTAGTCGCCCTGCGCTGGACTCTCTCCAGCAGCTCCACATCCCTCTTGTACTGGGTGGCCCAGAACTGGACGCAGTACTCCAGATGTGGCCTCACCAGCGCTGACTAGAGGGGTAAGATTACCTCCCTCGGCCTGCTGGAGATGCTCCTCTTAATGCACCCCAGGATCCCATTGGCCTTCTTGGCTATGAGGACACACTGCTGCCTCATGGTCAACCTGTCGTCCACCATGATGCCCAGGTCCTTCTCAGCAGAGCAGCTCTCTAGCAGGTCGGTCCCCAGCCTGTACTGGTGTCTGGGGTTATTTCTCCCCAGGTGCAGGACCATGCACTTGGCCTTGTTGAATTTCATGAGGTTTTTGATTGCCCAGTTGTCTAGTCTGTCCAGGTCCCTCTGGATGGCAGCACAGCCCTCTGGAGTATCCGCTCCTCCTCCCAGCTTCGTATCATCTGCAAACTTGCTGAGGGAGCACTCTGTGCCTTCATCCAGGTCGTTGATGAATAAATTGAACAGGACTGGACCAAGGACTGACCCCTGGGGGACTCCGCTCACCACAGGCCTCCAACTAGACTCTGCACATCACCACCCTCTGAGTTCTGCCATCTAGCCAATTCCCAATCCACCTCACCGACCACTCATCCAGCCCACACCTCCGGAGCTTGTCCAGGAGGATGTTGTGAGGGACGGTGTCAAAAGCCTTGGTGAAGTCAAGGTAGATAACATCCACCGCTGTCCCCTCATCTATCCAGCCGGTCATCCCATCATAGAAGGCTGAGACTGAGAAAGAAAGAATGAGTGACCTCACACTATCTCTATCAAACACTGGTTTGCAGACAGCAAAACCTTTGGGCCAAGTACCGCATTATAACAGAAGCAAGCGTTTAAGGTCCAAGAAGAGCTGGACCAATTGCTGTCAACACACAGCTGGAATATAAAAATAAAATAAAATAAAATAAAATAAAATAAAATAAAATAAAATAAAATAAAATAAAATAAAATAAATCTTAAATTTCATACCTCATTCCTGGGCAAAAAACATACTGATAAGGGTAGAATATATAGCACTCAGGCCCAGCAGTGGCATATGCCATTTCCAATGTTTTCTCAACATGCAAGCTGTAAAACTGTTCACAGCAAAAATACAAGGATTCCTATCTCCAAAAAGCCCCACAGCACAGCAGGTTTGGCAACAGGCATCCACACAACAGTGATTTTCATCATTCTCTATCACATATTGTCCTGTTTTTCTTTTCTTTTGTGGGATTTTATTAACCTAGAAGATAACTGCACCCAATAAAGTAAACAAATTTAGTTTCCCAAGTGATCCAACTGTGCAAAAGTCCAGGAATATTGTTCATGTAACTACATGCAAAGAGCACTTTGTTCCTTGGATTAAGTTTTGCTCTAGAGATTTTCCTCCATAAAGTAACAGGGCAGAAGTTCTGGGCTTCTTCTATTATATCCTAGTTTATAAAGTTTATTTTATAAGTGGGGTTAGGAATTTTTGGGTTTGATGGTTATATCTTGCCTAGGCAAGTAAAGTTTATTTTATTGCATCATAAGAAATAACTCTGTAGGAGTTCATATGTTTGCCTGATGCTGATCTTAACAAAAAAATCAAGTTCGCAATATGCTGTTTCAAGATTCTATCCTCATTTTTGTCTAATTCCCTTTTTAGTGTTTGTGTGAAGCTTTCTGCTAATCCTTTAGAAGTTGGGTATTAACTATTTGATCTAGTGCATTTTGCTCATTTTTTTTCTTCACTAAAATCATAAATTCTGCAGAAAAAAAAAAAAAGAAAACTTTATCTAAAACAATCTCTTCAGGCAAGCCATATGGGGCAAAGCAAAATCACAATATGCCTCAGTAGTTTTAACAGACACGTTTATCATATGGGCCACTTCTGGACTCCTACAATAAACACAATCTATAATTAAGTACATTTATTTATTTTTCTCTGTTAAACTAAGATGCTTTATTTCTACCAAGGCTTACTGCCATTTTCATGCAGAGAATAGTATTGTCTGAGTGACAGTGTTCATATTGATTTCCTCTTTTGATACCAGTCCAAAGCCTCTTAACTTCAAAAATGACTTCACTCCTTCTTTTGTTTTTGTTTTAATTTTAATTTTAGTTTTTGTTTTTCATGTGTTCACTGAAGGATGATGAATTAAAAATTATATTGCGTGGTGTGGGAAATAGACAGTAACTGAGTTACAGAGTACATATTTATGGGAGTAATTTCTCCCACAATTTCTTGTACAGCTATATGTTAAGAATGCACATAATGAACAAAGCATCTCTTTCAGACAGAACAATTTCCATTTCTGTTGTTCTGATGGTTAACAATTTCACAATGTTAATTTTGTAAATACAGAAATTATTAAGAAAGACACAGGGATTAAATTTTATTTTAAACACAGATTTGAGGGGATCCTTTAAAAGCTGTAACTTAATTCAGGTTCTCTGTTTTGGTTTATCATTGGAAGAGCAATATGGTACACAGTACTTTACTACTTCATACCATTTTCATGTAATTTTTGTTAATTAGTGAAGGACCACTTACTACTTTAAAAGAACTGGCAGTGGGAAACAAATTATTATTGGAATAATTTTGATAACTAACTTTATTTTACCTTTGAATATAAACCTTCTGATTGCTTTTAATGTAATGCTAGCAAACTGTTTAGAGCAACATATCTTTGGAAATTACAGACAGGTCATTGCTTGTCTCAATTTTCATCCTCAGATTTACAAATTTAAACATTTACTTTAACCTACTAGTAAGATATGATATCAGCATGTTCCACAGTATGAACTGAATGAATATTAGATACAGTCTTGATAAGAACGGTCAAGTCATTTTGCCCGCCAGGTCAAGACATTTACATTTCCAGACTAGTTCAACATCCACCTCCTCTCGCTGCTGCCTGATTTAAGGTGTTTACTGACCTTCCTTATCTCCAGTGAGTATTATCTTTCTATTTACAGTTACTCTGTGGTATTAAAAACAGTCTTTGTAGTTTTACATGGCAAACCACATCACTAGCAAGAAAATATGAAAAAAAAATCTCTTAAAGCAGACGTACTCTTCAAATAAATCNAAAAAAAAAAAAAAAAAAAAAAAAGGCCCAGAATTATACTCTGTCTGAGGTTTTATAAACACAGGGGGAAAAAAATCTTTATCATGGTGCTCAAAGGATCAAAGGACGGGAGAAAGAAAAGAAAAACATAACAGACCTGCACAATGAGCTAACTCTAAAACTCTAAAACAAAAACACAAATTTAGCCATAACAGTTATTCTTCCTAAACTTGACTTCTGGATGTATAAGCAAATATTGAACATGCAGGTCCAAGGTGAAGCATCTCTTTGTAATTCATACTAACCAGCTTCATGTAAAGTCCCAGAGAGCTAAATGCTGTTCCTCAGAAAGTGGTGTCCACGGTAAAAGGTCTCACAACCTCTCTAGGTAGATGTTTTCGAGTTGTCAAAGACACCCTTGGTAGATATGTCTAGTGATTGACTTCTGAAGCATCTTTAAATAGAGAATTTACAGCAAACATGCACCTGAAACACACATACTTGAAGACGCCCGTCGCTGGCCATCC
>VWPW01006711.1:0-98174 GCA_013389825.1 Crypturellus undulatus | reverse complement strand
CTATGAAGGTAGCAATGTGATGCCATTAAGGTGGATAGTGCTTCCTCCAACCATTAAATTTAATCAAATTGCTAATGTATGAGATATGATTACTGCTTGTGGCTTCAAAGGTCAATATGCCTTTAAATCAGACCCAAGCTTTTTTCAGAAAGCCAGCCAATGATATATTTTTGTGCTGCACATTAGAAAGTGCCATCATGTGTCGGGACCTATCCTGGAACCATGGGCCCTAACTGAAAGGGTCAAGGAGCAGCCCTGAAACCTGCATGATATCTAAAAACAGTGCAGGTGCATACATGGAGCCCTTGAGATGGCCTGTGATCCAAGGCAGATGGCAGAAGGTGCAAGTGTGTCACCAAGCCCACTGTGTGTGCCTGTCCATTGCAGTTAAACCAGTGCTGTTTAAGGAGGAGCTCAAAAACGTGGAGACCAAGGAAGGGGGAACGGCTGTCCTGCACTGCGAGATCTCCAAGGCGGATGCTCCTGTTGAGTGGAGGAAGGGCGGCAAGGTCCTTGAGCCCAGCACCAAGTACGAGATGAAGGTGAAGGGCAGCGTGGCTGAGCTCATCATCCACGGTGTGGAGCCTGGTGACTCTGGGGCTTACACGTGTAGCACGGAATACGCAATCACCACGGGTTCTGTGCATGTGCAAGGTAAGGTGCAATGTGATAGAAATGCTCTGATTCCTTTGCCCAAATTTTTCACCCAAGTGTCTTTGACAGCAGCAGACCAATGTCACCTCAGAACATTGTCTCCTTACTGTTTAAAAACATTTTTTTTGAGTAACCCTTTGATAAAATACTGAATTTCCTGTTTTGGTGAGTTATGGCTTCAATAGTTGTTATTACTATTAATCCATTAAAACAGTATAAATAAATACCCCATTGAAACCTTAAGCTAGCTTTCTACCTCCAACCTGATTCAATGTCAATGCAGATGACTGGAACACAAAGTAGAGCCAGGTATTATCTAGTCATGAAGGAGTGTCCTTTCCATGAAACAGTGTTTGCAGACCTACAAGCACATTTAATTTGCAAGTGAGTAAAGTACAGAACGTGTCTTTTAAATCCCTGAAATTTATGTAAGGTCTTCTATTTTATCCTGGGCAATCTTTACGTGTTTAATTTTCCTGGACAACTTGCCCTGTCTCTTGGGTTCTGTCAATGGGAAGGAACATGTGTATGTTTATTCTTTTCTTTTCCTTTGGTGCCTTATCTTGCTCTGTTGCACAGAAGAAGAAGTAGTCATAGTTACTCACTAAAGGAACATATATTTTATTTGTGGGTGTCAGCCACGTTCGCTTGCAAGCTCCCACACCCAGATATGAAAAGTGTACAGGGGTGACTTGATGGATTTCCCCAACACAACAACTTTGTGACAGAAATCTCTGAGCAGTACAGTATAGTCCATGCTCTAACCCTAAGGCAGGTGGTGTGCCATGGCTCAGGCACTGTCACTTTCCAAGCTGGGTCCCTCTTATCTTCAGCTATAGTATTAGTCAGAGGTATTTTGTTGTGGAGATGGCTATTTGTGTCTTCCTAACAGCTGCTCCGTGTGTTAGTGCTTCTGCCTTCCTAGCTACTCTTAAATGTTCTTAGATGTCTGCTTTAATGTGCAGTCGGTACAGAATAGTTTCATATGTAATATTATATAATACATGTAATGTGTATGTGCTTCATGTGTGCGTGTATATATACACACACATTATGGATCTGTAAGTATAAAACATTACAAATTAAGCATATATGTAAATATTGCTTTTAATCATTGTGGACATTGGTTCATTCAAATAATGCAGTCAACAATTATCATGAGTGAACATAAAAAAGTGGTTAATCCAGGATAGCAACAAACCTCACTTGAAAGCCTTTATCACCCTCTCTTGACCTTTCCATAGAACCAGAAGTAACCATTGTAGAGAAAATGAAGGACCTGACTGCCCAGGAAGGAGAAGATGCCGTGTTTGAATGCAAGCTGTCCCGGGAGACAACGGAAGAGAGCCAGTGGTTCCTGGGGGACCTTCGGCTGCAGAGCAATGAACTGACCGAGATCAGAGCTCAAGGGAACGTCCACAGCTTGGTGCTGAGGAAGGTGACCCCAGAAGACAGCGGAGCCGTCAGTTTCCAAGTCGGGCAGCAGAAGGCGTCGGCACATCTGCAAGTGGAAGGTGAGCAAGCCCTGGGCAGCAGGTAGAGGAGGTGCTGGTGAGCCCTCCCGCTGCTGCTTTGGTTACTGGAGATGGAGGGAGGGAGGAAGGGCATCCTGCAGCAAACATCCAAGATGTGTTAGAATAGGTGCCCAGGAGCATGTCAAGAATATGGTCTGAATTAATCTCCCATTTCTGATGTTTTTGGACCATATTGGCTCATCCGTAGTAAACACAGGAATACAACTTCAATTAAGCTCTTTAAAATGATTTTAAAAGTAGGCCAGAACCACATCTTATATTGTTTCTATTTCTCTGATCTGGTTCAGAATGTAGATATGGAGATATGAATGGAATGTAGATTTGTAGCTATGTAGATATATATTATTCCTACTTTTCAGTGATGTATGTATATGAAGCTAACAGTATGATACTATTTAGGTGGATCGTGCTTACTCCAAGCCTTACATTTAATCAAACTGATTATATATTTTTACTGCTTGTGGCTTTAAAGGTCAATATGCCTTTAAATGAGGCCCAGCCTGTTGTCCAGAGAGCCACCAATGATGTATTTGTGTGGCACAATAGAAAGTGCTGTTATATATCTGGACTGATCCTGGAACCATGTACACTAACTGAAAGGGTCGGGGAGTAGCCCTGGAACATGTATGATATCTAAAAACGGTGCAGGTGCATACATGAAGCCCTTGAGATGGCCTGTAACCCAAGGGAAATACGAGAAGCAGCAAGTGTGTCATCATCTCCTGTCTCACCTCTGTGTCTGCATCTCCTCTGCAGTTAAACCAGTGCTGTTTAAGGAGGAGCTCAAAAACGTGGAGACCAAGGAAGGGGGAACGGCTGTCCTGCACTGCGAGATCTCCAAGGCGGATGCTCCTGTTGAGTGGAGGAAGGGCGGCAAGGTCCTTGAGCCCAGCACCAAGTACGAGATGAAGGTGAAGGGCAGCGTGGCTGAGCTCATCATCCACGGTGTGGAGCCTGGTGACTCTGGGGCTTACACGTGTAGCACGGAATACGCAATCACCACGGGTTCTGTGCATGTGCAAGGTAAGGTGCAATGTGATAGAAATGCTCTGATTCCTTTGCCCAAATTTTTCACCCAAGTGTCTTTGACAGCAGCAGACCAATGTCACCTCAGAACATTGTCTCCTTACTGTTTAAAAACATTTTTTTTTGAGTAACCCTTTGATAAAATACTGAATTTCCTGTTTTGGTGAGTTATGGCTTCAATAGTTGTTCATGTTCCTGATCATCTATTATAGCAGTGTAAATAAATACCCCATTTAGACCTTGAGTTAGCTTTCTGCCACCGACCACCTACAATGTCAGTGCAGCTGGCTGCAAGACACGGGAGAGCCAGGTATGACCTAGTCATGAAAGAGTGTCCTTTCAGTGAAATTGTGTTTACAGACCAACAAACACAATTCTTTTGCATGCGACTAGAGAATGGAAAGAGATTTCTAAATCACTGAAGGAAGTGTAAAATCTTAATGTTTTTGTCTGGAAGAAGCATTACAAGTTATTTTTCATAGAAAACTTGAGTCCTCTCTACTGTAAGGAACGTGTACATGTTTATGGTTTTGTTTTCCTTTGGCACCCTGTCTTGCTCTGTTATACAGAAGAAGAAGCAGTCATAGTTACTGATTTAAAGAACACACATGTCTTTGTGAATGAGTCAGCTATATTCACCTGTGACGTCTCATGTCCAAACGTGAGGAATGTACAGTGGTGGCTTGATGGATCACCTCTTCATAACATCTTTGTAATGAAAATCTCTGAGCAGGATGGGACAGTCCACACACTATCGCTAAAGGACGTGGCCTGCCAAGACTTGGGCACTGCACCCTTCTGAGCTGTCTCCCTCTTACCTTCAGCTAAATTGTTAGTCAGAAGTGTTTTGTTCTTAGCAAGACACAAAAGGCACCTCCAAAACAGCTTAATGTGCTAGTGCTTCTACCTTCCTGACTGCCTTTAAATATTGTCTCTTTGATAGTTCTGCTATTGAGTTCAATGCAACATAGCATGCTCACCTTTTAGTATTACAACTGTTGTTATAGATCCCATCTAATTTGTATGTGCTTGATGTGTGTGTGTACATATGTATGTATATGTGCACATATTATGCATCTATAAGTATACCACATTGCATATTAGACATGCACATATGCACCATACTTAGTCCTTTGTGGATGTTGGTTCTTTCAAATAACACAGTCAAGAATGTCAAGAATGAGCATAGCAAAGTGATTAATCCAGGATAGCAACAAACCTCACTTGAAAGCCTTTATCACCCTCTCTTGACCTTTCCATAAAGAACCAGAAGTAACCATTGTGGAGAAAATGAAGGACCTGACTGCCCAGGAAGGAGAAGATGCCGTGTTTGAATGCAAGCTGTCCCGGGAGACAACGGAAGAGAGCCAGTGGTTCCTGGGGGACCTTCGGCTGCAGAGCAATGAACTGACCGAGATCAGAGCTCAAGGGAACGTCCACAGCTTGGTGCTGAGGAAGGTGACCCCAGAAGACAGCGGAGCCGTCAGTTTCCAAGTCGGGCAGCAGAAGGCATCGGCACATCTGCGAGTGGAAGGTGAGCAAGCCCTGGGCAGCAGGTAGAGGAGGTGCTGGTGAGCCCTCCCGCTGCTGCCTTGATCACTGGAGAGTGTGCAATGGAGAGAGGTGCAAGGGCATCCTGCAGCAAGATGAGTCAGAATAGGTGCCCAAGAGTATGTCAAGAATATGCTCTGAATTAATCTCACGTTTTTGATATTTTATTATCATATCTGCTTATCTGTCATAAATCCGTTAAGCTATCTTCCGTAAAGCTCTGTGAAATGTTTTTAAAAATAGGCTAGAACCATATCTTATATTTTTGTTTCTTCTATGATCTGGTTCAGAATGTAGATATGGAGATACAAATTAAATGTAGATCAATAGTGACATAGATATGAATTAGTCCTAATTTTCAGTGATGTGAGCATATGAAGATATCGATGTGATACCATTTAGGTGGATAGTGCTTCCTCAAAGAATTGCATTTAATCAAATTGTTGATGTATGAGACATTTTTACTGTTCATTGGCTTAATAGGTCAGTCTGTCCTTAAATCAAGCCCAAACTGTTGTCCAGAAAGCCAACCAATGATATATGTGTGCTACACGTTAGAATGTGTTCAGACTGATCCTGAAACCATGGGAACTTACTGGAGTGACATGAGACCTGCTACCTGCACAAGGTGTAAATTTGACCGTGAGATTTTATGAGTCCTTGGAGGCTACCCTGTTTGTCAAGGGAGGTGATTGGAGCCTACCTAGTATGACTGACTCCCCTTGACTTCTTAGAAATAGACTTTCCTACCCCCACTGCTCTCCTTCAGATAAATACAGCAGAATTGTAGGCGAACTGTGCCTTAAAAATAAGACATTCCTCCACTTTGTTTTACACTTTTTTTTTCCTCTTTGCCTTTCCAGCTCTGCCTGTGTTTTTGAAAAACTGGCTGGTAAATGAAGAAGTGGAGGAAGGCGGCACAGCCGTTCTGCCTTGTAAGCTGACAAAACCTAATGTTCCTGTCGAGTGGAGAAAAGGAGATAAGGTGTTGCAGTCAAGTGACAAGTATGAGATCAGGCAAGAGGGGACAGACGTCGAGCTGCTTATCTATGATGCTGAGGCTCAGGATTCTGGCACCTACACATGTGTCTCAGGGGATCAGCAGGCCTCTGCATCACTGCAAGTCAAAGGTAGGAGGCAGACCCTTGCTTGGGGGTGGAAAAATTTTGCCTGTGGTCATCCTCCACCAAGCTGAAATGCTGAATTATCGTTGATGCTCTGAATGGGACAGATTTTGATCCACAACCTTCCCTTCAAAGAATTCGAGTGCCTTTCGAACCAATTCTATTTCTGCAATTTGATCTCACTGTGAGAGATCTCACTGCAAAATTGCAGATGCTGCTCATGGAGAGTATGTACAAAAGAGTTTACAATCTTGCCAACAATTGATGAGAAGATATACTGAGAAGTATTTTTCTATGCCTAGAAATGCCCGTATTAGTTTTCCTATATGGGGCTGAACTGTCAAAGGAGTATGATTTTCTTTTTTTTTTTTTTTTTTGCTAGTGGCTAAATCCCTCTTTTTAAAGAGTTTTATTAGGTTTATACCAAGTCCTGTGTCTTTTAGCTCTGACAATAAGATACTGGTTTTAGAGCATATGTTAGGCTGTCACAAATAGTATTATGCTTAGAATGAGTGGTTTCAACAATTAAGTGTCTAAACACTGCGTTTTTGTACTGTTGTCCCTCTGGTTGCACTGAGAAGTGTAGGAGTGTGCGCATGAAACCCTTTAGATAGCCCACATTGATCCTATATGAAGCAGCAGTGGTCTCCCATCACGGTGATCCTCATGAAGCTTTGGCTATGCGGGACTCAAAAGTCTTGCTGGGATGCTCTCTCAAGGGAGGTGGGAAAAGCTGCCAGTCGCCTGCCCCTGCATCACTCTCTGCCTCTCCATTGCAGTGCTACCAGTGCTGTTTAAGGAGGAGCTCAAAAACGTGGAGACCAAGGAAGGGGGAACGGCTGTCCTGCACTGTGAGATCTCCAAGCCAAATGCTCCTGTTGAGTGGAGAAAGGGCAACATGGTCCTTCAACCCAGCGCCAAGTATGAGATGAAGCTGAAGGGCAGGATTGCTGAGCTCATCATCCATGGTGTGGAGCCTGATGACTGTGGGGATTACACCTGTAGCACGGAATACGCAATAACCACAGGCTCTGTGTATGTGCAAGGTAAGGTGAAATGTGATGCAAATGCTGACTTCTGTGCCAGAATTTCTCACCCAAGTATCACCAAGTATCTTTGACAGTAGTAGACCAAAGTCGTCTCAGAAACTTGTCTTTTTACTGTTTAAAAACTGTTTATTTGGAGTAAGTATTATGGAAAATACTGAATTTCCTATTTTGATGGGTAATGGCTTCAAGAGTTGTTGATATTCTAAATAACCTATTAAAGCAGTGTAAATAAATACCCCATTGAAACCTTGAGTTAGCTTCCTGCCTCTGACCACCTACAATGTCAATGGAGATGGCTGCAACATACACAGGACAGCCAGGTAAAGGATGGAAGCTGTTTTTCAAGTCTCTCCAAGAGTTATAAGGTCTTTCTTCTTTTTTTTTTTTCCTCCCTCTGGAACAAGCGTTACAAGTTTAATTTTCCTGTACAGCTTGCCTTGTCCCTTGGGTTATTTCTACTGGAAGCAACATGTACATGTTTATGTTTTTGTTTTCCTTTGGCACCTTCTCTTGCTCTGTTATACAGAAGAAGAAGCAGTCATAGTTACTGATTTAAAGAACACAGATGTCTTTGTGGGTGAGTCAGCTACATTCACCTGTGAAGTCTCACAGCCAGGCGTGAAGAATGTGCAGTGGTGGCTTGATGGATCCCCCCTTCACAACAACTTTGTGACAGAAATCTCTGAGCAGGATGGGACAGTCCACACTCTAACCCTAAAGGATGTGGCGTGCCATGACTCGGGCACTGTCACCTTCCGAGCTGGGTCCCTTATATCTTCAGCTAAATTATTAGTCAAAGGTATTTTGTTGTTAGCAAGACACAAATGACCACCTCAACAAGTGCTAGTGCTTCTACCTTCCTGGCTACCCTTACCTAATGTCACCCAAACTCTTCTTTGGCATCATAGCCCTATAGCGTTCTACCCGTATTAATGCCAGTAGTCTTGTAGGTATATCCACCTGCTCTTAAGATAACTCACGTGAGGAGGGCTTGCAGGGTCTGGGCTTTTGTTTTCAGTGGCCTCTCAGTAGAGCTGGGCATACTCAATAGAAGAGGCTGCACTTTGGTCACTATGAAGCTCCCCAATTCTCTTCTGTCTTCTGTGGTATTGTTTTTACAATATCACAAAATATTATGTGGCTAGAAGTTCGCAGAACCTCGGCAGAATTTACTACTACATTGTTCCAGAGCTTCTAAATATACAAAGCTCAATGTATTCCCAAGCGAAGATCTTGTACTCATATACTGAGCCCTCCAGAAGCTCCTGTTATGACCTCAGAGTACCACAGTGGCAAAGTGGGTCCCAAAGTGGTTTGCTAGTGGTTGAGTATTAGTGGTTAGCACTGAACTAGCAAAGCTTTTTCCATTGAATGATCTTTTTCCCCATTTGGTAAGGGTAGCCACAAACTGCAAATAACACTGAGCTCCAGACTTTTATGGTAAAGCAAGCTTCTTCACAGCTAGTCTTGTTATAGCCATCCAGGAAAGCTGTTACATTTCAAAAAAAGAAAAAAGGTATTATTCCTCATTTGGGAATGGGATTTGTATATTAGGTTTAGCATGTACGTCACTGTAAAGGCTGAAATGGTCTCTATGTTCATGTCTTTCTCTACATTATAATTGTTTACCATAGAATGGATTGTCTACAATATGGAATTGTAGTCAGGATTTGTTATCTATGTCTCTGTCAGTCTGATGTGTCCCTTTCTGGACCTCTTGCTCTCTGCAGAGAAGAAATGCCAAATCATTTATAGTTCGTATCAGAATGGTGCAACAGTTAGTGTGTAAACATGAGAAATCCCAAGTTCATTTGCCAACAAATTTGACTTTAGTATTTCTGGACACAGAGTCTTGATTCTGAGCACTGAAGGCAAAGAACTCCAGCAGTATAGAAACCAAATTAAAAATAAATGAGCTGTTAGATATTCAGCCAAATGAAGGGCTCCTGGGAAGTTTAAGTTTCATACAATCACAGAATTGTTAAAGTCTACCAGCCAAAGCTCACGATAACAGACATGTGTGCATATATATATATATATGTAGTGCTTCTGCTGAAGTAAAGATTTTTTTTAATGTGAAATGAGTCCCAATATTATATAACTGTGACAGGGTTGGGATGAGGAAGACCTTTAAAAAACACTCCAGTTATGATGCCCTGCTCAGTAACACTTCATTAAATAGGACAGCAAAGCACTACTAAAATTCTAGTTGAGGTTGTATTAACAGCCAAATTCCTGCACTTTATTTTGTCCAGAAATTTGAAGTTCTATCTTCAAGCTATATTTCAGTCTATCTAGCTATCTATGGCTTGTTCTTCACCAGGGAACAGGTTGTATCTCTTCGTGATGTGAATCCTGTTCTCCTGGCATCTCTATAATATGATATATATATATTCTGTGTTGCCCGAGGTCTTCTGACGGGTTTTCTTCTTTGCTCTTCACAATGCCTCCATGGTTGCATCTGTTCAATCACTGTTCCAGTATGGTTGAGCAGGGGGGAATGGAGAAGGCTGGAAGAGCTGTCCTCTACCCCCTTGGATCGGGGTGTACCCTACAGTGTAACCAAGGCCCAGGGTGCATCTTGCCATGCTGCAGGGAAGAGTAAGGCCACCAAGCTCTTAGATCAGCAGTGGGCAGTGAGAAAAGGACGCTCTCCTTTAGGGACAGTGGTGACACTGACTGAGAGTATTTACCCATCTTATGGGGATGGTGGTGTAGTCCCCCCATTGTACAGACGTTACCTTGCTTCTTCAGTCCTAATGCAAGCAAAACATCTCTAGGATCTGACATTGGTGCCTCCTCTCCATACGCACACATAAACACACACAGGGTGGCAGAGGGAGCCTTAGAGAGCAGAATCAAGCCTTGCAGCGAGATGCCAAGAGGCATTTCCCAAACCTCCTCAAGAGGAGCATGCCAGAGATTTGTCTGATGTATGTATTAGCTAGAGAAAAGGAAACTGCTTCTTATTACCCTCAGAACTATCTCTCTGGCACAGGGGTAATTAAAAAGTACATACATCTCCCCTGTGCAGTGTCTGACCTTGTTAGAGCTGTCCATGAGCTTTTCTGCTGTGAGTGGGCTCTCCTCAGGACCTTGTCACTTCAAGCCCCTTCCCCCAGTCCCACTGAACAATGATGATGTCTTTTTTTTTTTACTATTTTTTTCCCCGAATCAGTCAAGGCAACCCCTCCACTATGCTCATCCGTCTCAAACTTGAACTCTTGAAAGGTCCTAGGAAGCAAAAGCGTTTCATATCCAGCACTACTTAGTCTAGAGTGCCTAAGTAGTCTAAGCCTAAGTAGTAGAGTCTCACCAGTGCCAAGAGGAGAACAAATGGGAGTAGGAGTCCCAGCAGATGTTCTGTGCATAAGTTCAGGGTCAGGACTGTTGAAGTTCAGGCCTTCACTGCTGATGGTCCATTTTCTAGTGTGCTAGTTACCTTCTAATGCACCAGTTTTGCTTTATCCTGCTTGATGCTGACACAAGCAAAGACTAAAACCACTAATGCCCAGTATGTCCAGTGAGCTCCTTGCTTGCACTGTCACTCAGCTTGCTTTCTACAACTCTGTACATGTCAAAAAAAAAAAAATCTCCAAGTTGCTATTTTGTTAAGGATCCACTAATGCATGTCCCTCCTGACGTATTGGTTGACAGATCCAACCATTGAAGTGGTCAGTCCCATGCAGGATATAACTGTTGATGAAGATGGCACAGCAGAGTTCATATGCCAATATTCTAGGCCAGTGCACGCCATATGGAAGAAAAATGATCAGGAAATACATGCAGATGGGCAGCGAGTCATTATCGTGCAGGACTGGAATGTAAGCATGCTAAAAATTAAACCTGCGGTCCCAGAAGACACTGGCATCTATTCTTGTGAAGCTGAAGGCACTAAAGTGGTGGCTGCACTTGATGTTCAAGGTGAGGTCTTCCAGACAAGGAGGAAGACTATCATGGGTTCCGATTACAAAAAGTCATGGAGCATCACACAATAAGAGACACATCAGATCCCATTCTTTGGTGTTCATCCCCATGCTGATCGCAGTGCTAAAAATAGATGGGAATTAATGGGAACTCAATAGGAAACTGCAGCATTTCACAGGAGCCTAGATCTAATTAACACTCACTTATTATATCACTTATTAATTCTCTGTCTTGTATGATGAACCACATTTGACTCTATCATCAGTTCAATAGGACATCTTGATGAGTTACTGGCGTATTGCAGATGGTAATATTGATCCAGAGGAATAGTGAGAATACTTTTTTGCTGTTACAGAGTGGTTTTTATATGCAATCCAACTTAAAAACAGTTGCTAATGGTGAGAGAGGAATTTAATTTTATTTTGAGTTACTGTCAACTGCAGTTAATCTAGCGCAGTATTTTATTTTTTTCAAATAGTCTTCATTCAGGAAATACCTTCTCACTTGTAAACTGCATTTGTGAGGGCCCAAAGAAACACCAAACAAAAAATAACAATAGTTATATATTTTATATGGATGTATAATAATTTACTCCTGGTATCTGCATAAGGATTTTAGTTTCCTGTCACCAGCTGAATTAATATGATGAGCAGTAGTAATGGTTCTGCTCTGATTTCTGAATTATCATGGTTTGTTAGGCAAAATTGTGCTCCCTGCCTAATCAATTGTGAGTATAGGAGCAAAATATTGTTTATATATGTATTTATATTTTTTATTATTATAATATAAGATGCTTACACTTTGATAACCACCTTCCATTTTAGGAATATAAATGACTAACATATGAATAAGAATAATGCAGAAGAGGAGGTAGGATCTGCAGTTATCCATTTTTATGCACAGGGGAACTAGAACTCAGAAAGTACTTGAAGAAACAGCTTGGATTGATCCTAACTTATGCTATACATTCTCCAAGGGTTTGAAAAGCCTTTACTGCTCTCCTTGAGTATTATAAAATATGAATTCTTTTTAGAAACTCAAACAACAGTTTTTTTGCTAGGGGATAGTTCACAATTATTTTTCTATGTTTCAGACAGTGGTCATAGAGATCCTAAACAAGAGTATCTCAGAGTGTTGGTTTATATAGTGGATCATGAACATTTTATGGTATTTGTGTCAACTTTATTTATATGCACATAACTTCACCATATACCTAATCTTACACAAATTATATCCACGTGCAGCAGCCCACATTTAGTTGTGTACCAGGCTGATTGCTTATGTACAAATGCCAACCAATGCATGCAATTGCAGTGATCCTGCATGTTTCTGGCCACATGATTCACCTCACATATGCAAGGAAAATAAGCCTAATACTATATTCTCATAAGATTTGTGTAATAATTTGGAAAATACTATTAATATAGATGTTAATTTTTCATTTGTCTGCTAGAATTAGACTTGCAAAATGGCTTGTTAACTTAGTTAGCAGTGCCTACAGCTTTCCCAGCTGTAACACCCTCCTGATGCATTTATCTTGCATGCATTTTCCTTTATTTGTAAAAGACAAGTCAGGCTTTTGGAGGAAGCCTAGATGAAATGCTAGAGCTTCTAGAGGTTTTTCATTATTTTTATACTACCTCACAACTTAAAAAAGGGTTTTCAGTATAGCACAGAGTGTCTTAGAGCATCTTAGAAATTATCATCTAAAGACACAAGCCTATTTTATCACATCCATATCCTTTCCACCAGCTTTCCAAGAGTGGGAATCACCAGTGCTCCAAGGCTTGTCAATGTGCAGCTCTGCATAGCCAAACAACTAATCTTCTTGGTGGTTCTCCTTCTCCACTAGCCAAGAACAGCATCATCCAGGGCCTGGAGAATGTAGAAGCAGTTGAAGGAGGTGAAGCTCTCTTTGAGTGCTACCTTTCCAAACCTGAGACCTACAATTACAACTGGCTGATTGATGACGAACCTGTCAAAACTACAGAAAACACCGAGGTGGTCTACTTTGAAAATGGGCGCAGACATCTCCTTCTGATGAAGAACCTCACCCCCCAGGACAGCGGCCAGGTGACTTTTATGTGCAGTGACGCAGTGACCTCCGCCTTCCTGACTGTAAAAGGTAATGGAATAGACTTGTGGGGAATCCTACATTTTTGGTTTGCAAGGGCAAATCAAATGTAGAACAATATGTGATGAGTGACAGAGAGAAGTTTCGTAAGCTGCTTCCTTCAAACCCAACTTATTATTTCCACATGATAAATGAATATTATTTTGTCTTTTCTTTTTTTTTTCTTATTGTTCTTTTTACCAGGACCTGGATATAAAAAGCTAGAAGCATTTAACTCTCCTTAACAACGGTGAAGTTGACTTTTCTAGGAACTTATTTTGTCCAAGAGACACAGCACTCTAGATTTTTCTCAATTTTTGGCTAGAGATAAATCCTTCTCATACATGTTGTCAGCTTTTTGTGGCTGCCTCTCATGTGCATTTCTGTATTTTTGACTTGCCATATGTGCAAGTGTTACATATCCTACTTAATATGGCCTAATCACAAAACCAGAAAAAAACACACTTCTGATCCCGCTTTCTTTTCATTGAAGCACTTTCTGAGATGTTTTCTAATGCTCAGGAAGTGTCTTTTCACATTATACTCAGAAGTGTCTTCTCGCAAGGATTTTCATTCTCAAAGGATGTTTCCATTTTTTGGCATAAAACAGAGTTTCTTGTGCTTTCACTATCATCTGCAAAATACTGGTTTGGACTTTCTGTTTAGCCACATTTTCTTGTATTTATCCTTTCATTAAACCCATCTTCTTGCACTGATTATTTTGAGATCAAATCCAGATTTGCTATGAACAGATAAAGATCTCACCAAACCCCCACAGTTGCATCTGATTGTATCCGGACTAGATTTAGCTGTTATTTCTTTAATGTTTTCTGTTATGGTCCGGTGGCTGGGGCCCACGTATACATTTCTGCATTAGTTATCCAACAAACGCAAACTGCACAGACAACATGAAATATTCTCTGCCTCTGTAGTGCTTCCATCTCCATCACTTATTTACTTCCTTAAATTAGGTACAAAATCAGTAGTAATTTGTCTCATACCTCTCCTATTTAACTTAGTTCCAAAAAAAAAAGGCTGATTTGTGAAGCAGACATTCGGATAACTCTTGGGATTTCATGTAAAAATGTTATAGCTAGAGAACCTGGATCTAAGAAGGAGACAAATTGAAATGCCTTTCCTCACTCAGAAATGTGCGAAGAGGCAAACTGAGGATCTAGTGTGCTAGGGTCTTGGGAGAGTTTGGACTCTGATTCGAATAGCAGTTCAGGTCTGAGGACCAAGTCCACCTTTGAGTTATTATTTTATTTCGTAGGATATTATAATTATGGGTATGGTTCACATGCTATAGGTGTCCCTGGTTGAGCAGGGGGGGTTGGACTAGATGATCTCTGGAGGTCCCTTCCAACCTCAACCATTTTGTGATTCTGTTATTTCACGATGCTATTAATCCTTTATATTTTTGGGAAAAGGAAGAAGTAGCTCTTTCTTTATGACCCTTTTTGGGGTCAGCTGATTCCTTGCTTCTGGGTTATGCATTAGCCATTTACTGATTAGCCATTAGGGAATTAGAAACAGGATTCACCTTTGGTAATTGCAGGCAATTCTACCCAAATCTACTTGTCCTAGACTCCTATTGTACTCTGTAAGGAAGAGAGTCATTTTTGGAGTGTTTGCAAATGCTTATCTCACTGGGAGGATGCCCCTTTCTCTGGACTTTTGTGGTCATGTTTGCAAATTATTTGGTAAAGAAAACGCAAGAAAACAATGTTTTTGGTCAGAGATATGTGATTCTCAGTAATGAAAGCTCTGTAAGTTCATTTATATTTCTCCAATATTGTTGTCTGCTATACTGGGAAGGGAAGGCATTTCTGGATTGATTTGCATTGGAAAGCTTTGGTCCCTGAGGATACAATCTGTTGTTTATGTAATGACATACACAACCTCCCTTTTGATGGTCTCCTTGGTCACTAAAGCCTGGCTGCCCAGAGATTCAACACAAATGCTCCTAATACCTCCTACCAGCATTTGTTCCAGTTCCTGATGGTTTTCTTGCCTGTTTTGTTCTTTAGAGTGGCGCTTAGAGATCTTACAGCCTCCGACAGATGTGGAAGTTTCTCCAGAGGATAAAGCTACTTTTAGCTGCATTCTGAGTGAAGCGGTGCCAATTAATGAAGTTACCTGGTATATCAACGACACAGAGATTCAAGCCAATGAAGACTGGGAGATACAAGCAGATGGAAATAAATACAAACTCATTCTGAAAAAAGCCCAACCATATCATTCTGGAGAGGTGACCTTTGCTTCCAGGGAAGCAATTGCATCAGCCAAGTTAACTGTGATTGGTAAGTTCATACATTGTAAGTATCTATTGTTTTAGCCCAACATCACTTGAAATGTCAGACCTTGGTATTGAGGTATTGCATCAAATCTTCTAGGCTTTATACTGATTTGTTTCTTGTGTCCCAAGCTAGCCTTCTTAGGCTGAGAAGATGCTGCTGCTGGGCAACTTGTTCTTCAAGCAGAAAAAGTTCATCTCATCAGATGAAATTCAAATCAGGCTAGAGATGATCACCAGGGATTCTTAGCTGCAGTCCTTCATAAAATGTAACAGAGAATCTCATGAAAATCAGTTTACTGAGAGTTGAGCACCTTCTGCAAACATGTGGACATTGGAGGAAGCTGAACTAGTGTGCAATGGAAAATTATCAGGTGCAGCAGAGAATCCTTTGAAGTGTGCTAATCTTCAAGGAGAAATTTGATTGTGAATGCAGATGAGGAGCTGTGCACCCAAGGCTTGCATGTGGAAAGAAATGGTTGGAATCTCCAATAATAATGACGAAACTACTGTTGACCTCATTTCCCCACATAATTTGTTGGATAGTTGTAGTATAGGATGGCAGGTCATTTACTCAGTAAATGCCATACACATATCTTGTTTTAGAACAGGAAAATATCTTAATATGTGGCATAAGTATTGGAAATAGTTCTTGGAAAGTGGCTATTTGTCATTAGCAGCGTAGGTTGATGGGTCTAGCTCAGATTATGTCTTCTGGTCATAGGCATGTAGCACTCGGCTTTGTGCTGAGATGGGCAATGAATGCGTTGGACTTGTTTCTTGCAGAAGCCTCTCATGTAGTTTTGTATAATAAGGCACTATTGCTCATGTTATACATCACTGGAACTTTGTTGTGCCCTCAGCCCACCCTGATCCCCCTGAAGAACCAGAAGTTTTAAGTAAGAACAGTCACTCGGTAACTCTGTCTTGGTACAAGCCGCTGAGCGACGGTGGTTGCGACCTCCTGGGCTACAACGTGGAAAGGAAAATCCCAGGTGTTGGCTGGTGGTCATGCAGCGAGGGAATGATTCCAAACACAGAGTTTGTGGTGGACCACCTCACCCCAGGCGAGCCCTACAGATTCCGCGTCTCGGCTGTAAATAAAGTTGGGGCCAGTGAGCCGGTGCACTTCCCTCAAATGGTGCAGCTAGGTGAGGAAGACAGGTGGCCCCAGGAGGACTGAGAGGTGCTCTAGGCCTGTGTTTCGCATGGCATGCCTGCTTTACCCGCTCCAGGGATCTCCTGAGAGAGTCCACTCGGCAACATATTTCAGTGTTTTGCTGCCCTGTAGGATAGGAGAAAGATCTTGGAAAAATTGTTCTGGGATGCTGCAAAGCCTTGTTAGTGCTCAACATCTATTTTCTCCAAACTGCACCAAGCTGTCATGTCACCTGCACTGCATCCATGTGTTGTCTGGGAACCATGAGTTTCTGTCCTGGTGGAGGTCAAGTGGAATGTGGCAGGAGGAGCATGCTGGAATGTGTTAAATGCAGCTGAGGCCCTGGATGCCTGTGTAGCGGGTGGGCAGTGTTGTCTTCTTCACCCATCTTTCTCACTCGTTATACTATTGGCATATCTTCATATAACTATCTCCATGAGGGAGTGGTAGAGGACACAATTCCTCTGGTATCTGCTGGTGAAACTTTGGAAGCCCCAGTGAGATGGAGAGCCTCTTTTCCAATCTTTTTTTCTTTTCTTTTTCTTTTTTTCTTTTTTTCTTTTTTTCCTCTTTTTCTCTTTTTCTTTTTTTCTTTTTTCCTTTTCCTTTTTCTTTTCTTGCAACACCATCTGTGATAGCAGAATCCCCAGGAATATCTCAAAATGGAAAGACTACATATATATTAAAAGAAAAAAAAAATAAAACCCTTTGTTTAAAACTCAGATATGCAATAATAAGCAACATAACAACTTCCAGTACGTCATGTAGAGAGGCACTTGACACTCAGGATTGTACTCCTCTAGGAAGCTCAGCTGTGTTCTCTAGGTCCCAGTCTCTGGCAGTTGAACATCTACAGGTTTCATGGATTTCTTTTTGCTTCACTTGGAGTATCACTACAAACAGCACGTCATTGACAGGACTCCTTCCAAAGTAAAGAAGATACAGAAAAGTTTTTATGAAAATCTTCATACTTTTTCAGAATTTTTTAACTTTCTTTTACTTTCAAGCCTGGGATGAAGTCAACATTTAATAATCTCTTTATGCTTTTTTTCTTTTTTTTTCTTTATGATGTCACTTCTTCAAAACCTCTTAAATATTAAGATCTTCTAGGATATCTAGGGCTGTTTGGATGTTCATTATGATGGGTAAATGAAGATCGCCAAATACAGAAATAGGAAAATTGGAACAACCTCTGCATGTCTATATTTTATTTCTGTATTTGGTTTAACCTCTGGGAGAGCTTGTTGGTTTATCTTTGGTTTTATCTTTGGAAGTTGTGAACTTTGGATGCTGTTTGGTTGCCTGCGACAATCAAGGAATCCTTAAGTTAAGGATGGGATAATGTTTGGTTATTCTATTATTCTACAGAGTCATCTGGAGTACTGTGAAGCCGTATGATATGTTATGATATATTGTGGTAATCAACATCGTCTTGTCTTTTTTCTTTTTGTTTTTTTTTTCTTTTCTTCTTTTTTTCTTTTTAATTACAGAGCCTCCAATTACAGTCACTCATGCTTTGGTGGGAGGATCAGTCTTGGAAGGGGAGGAGGCTCGCCTGGAGTGCAAATTATCAAGTGAAATCCAAGAGAGAGTGACATGGTTCAAAGGAGAAGAACAAATACAAGCTGGAGGAAGATACAAAATCTTATCTGATGGAAAAAAGCAGATACTCATTATTCATGCCTTTAAACCTGAGGATCAGGGCACATATACGTGCATGGTTTCTCCAGAAGTCAAATCAGTTGCCAGTCTGAGTCTTGAAGGTACAGAATACATTCCTGTGACCTTAAATCAGTTCTGTTTAGGGACATCTAAGAGTGTCTCAGCAGTTTGGTCCTGAATTTATTTTCCTTTAAAAGCTGTCTCTCAAATCAACAGAGTCGTTATTCCTATTTGATATTGCCCAGAATGCTTCCGAATCTGTAATATCTTTGAGCTGTTCAAATAAGATTTTTCTGATATTTTCCACCTTAAAAAAGACTCCAGAGTCAGCAGACTCCTCAGCACTTTCTAGTTTAGAATATAAACTTTGAAATAAGAGAGAAAAATGTGTTAGCCCTGGGATAACACATAGCCCTGTAACCAAAACCAGTGGAGCCCTATCAAACTTTGAGTTGAGCCAACTTGAGGTGAGCTGAACTGCTTTCCATGCTCCACTGTCTTTCTTAACTAGATACTCAGCAATTGCCACAGGAGTGTAGGCAAGAGCTTATGGAAGACCTTTGCAGTTATGCATGTTTTCCTGTGCTCTGGGTCTTCCTTCCTCCCTTCCTCCCTCCCTCCCTTCCTTCCTCTCTTCCTTTTTTGGCTTCAAAAGGAACCAACAAAATTGCCTTATATGACATGCCTGGTTTTTAGTTGTCTGCAACTAGGTTAAGAGAGTCACACTAATCTCACTGAAGAGAAAGGGGAAAGTACTGGATGAATTGTGAATGCAGTTGTTTGTTCCTTATATACAAAATGAGCTTTGGTTAGAAGGCATTGGTAAATTGAGATTTGGTTAAAATTCATTGGTAAATTAAGATACATGAGGAAAAAACAGCAATGGATAGATTTCTTAAAAAAAAAAAAAATATCTTTCTGTCATTCCTTTACTTGAGATCAAGAGCTTAGAGAGGTCTCCCACTGAAAGACTATCATCGTTAATCTAATTGCATGTGTTATTTTCCATATCCAAGTGTGAATCATACTCATTGGTCTGGGTTATTATTATTACTAGCAAAAACTTTGGCATTTCTATTGTTTACCGTGAGAGCATTTGTGTAGTTTACCAGTAAAAGACAGCTACAACAGAAAGAACAAAGACATTCTGTTCTATCATAAGGCTTTAGCGATGAAAAACTTTCTGTGTGGTAATTCAGTCATTATACAATCAATGTCACATTTCCCTGTAGGAATCGGTGAAACTGAGAACTCAGCAGGAAATGAAAAAAAAAAAAAAACTAGTGTTTGTTTATGTCTTTGAAATTGGGGGACAGATGTGTAGAGTGAGGGAAAAGAGTTAAAGAACTGGAGCTCTCCTCAACTTCTCTGCTTCACCTTATAGGTTGTGCATTTCCATGGGTTTTCCAAGGCCAAATTGCAAACTTTTGTTTTCGAAACATGAGCTTTGCCAAATGCTGGATAGCATACTGTTTTGGAGTGGGATTACATATAAATATTGGAATTAGAGAGCATTAAAGAATAACAGAATTTGGTTTACTAGCTTCAAATAAGTGAGGAAGAAAAAATGTTGATGTTTGGCCATATATTGTGTATGTGCATAGAAACATATGACAGCTGAGGTTGTAAGGGACATCTCTAGATAGCATAGTTCAACCCCTCTGCTCTAAGTAGGTGTCCGCTGCAGCAGGTTGCTCAGGGACTTATCCAGGAGGGTTTTGAATATCTCCAAAACTGGAGACTCCACAACCTCTGAGCAATCTGTTGCAGGTTATTAAATTTATATCTTTTTCTCAACATAATGTTTAATGAAGTGTCAGTGATATTCTTCTGTCAGGTTTTTAGTATATTTCCATGTGCTTTCTCTGGGCTTAATCATAGACTTTGTCTTTTAACATCTCACCAATCTAATTCTCCTCAGTTCCAACTGTCGCAATGATTGCCAGAGAGGCAGCCCCTGCAAGCCAAGCAGAAGAGCTAGTGGATGGACATGTCCAGCCTAGTTTGCCTCCTGAGGCTGCTCAGGAGGGAGACCTTCACCTGTTGTGGGAAGCTCTGGCCAAGAAACGCCGGATGAGCCGGGAACCCACCTTGGATTCCATCAGCGAGGTGCCTGAAGAGGATGAGAAACTTCAGAAACTGAAGAAGGAAGAAGCAGAGATGTCTCATTATTACTCAGAGGAATGCTCCACGTGTGATGAGCTGGCTAGGACAGGAGAAGCAGATTTCTCTCTCACAAGTTCAGATGATGAGTCTAGAGCTGGGACCCCTTCACTCGTCGTCTACCTCAAGAAAGGTGGTAAGAAAATTGCCAGCGTTACTAGCAAGGTTCAGTCCATCTCTGCAGACAAATTATGGAAGCAGTGGGAAAAATCTGATGTTGGGACTGTTGAAGCAGGTCAAGGTGCTAAGCCAGCTGAACCAGAAGTAACAGACGTAGAAGATCCTTCCATGAACAAGGCAGCTGTAAAGATCCAGGCTGCTTTCAAAGGCTATAAAGTCAGGAAGGAGATCAAGCAGCAAGAACGCCCCGTGTTTATTAAGACCTTCAAGGATTTCTCTGCTGAGCCTGGAAGCACTCTCCACCTTGAGTGTGTGGCCCACAGCAAGACTGATATGAAAGTCCGTTGGCTGAAAGATGGGGAAGAGCTTTCGGATGGTCGCTACTATCATATAGACAGTTACAGCGATGGGACCTGCTCTTTGATTATCACTGGCCTGGGTATGAAAGATACGGGTAAATACACCTGTGAGGCATCTAACAAATTTGGCCAGGTTTCACATAGTGCTAACGTGGTGATCGGCAGTCAGAAACCTCAGCTAATTCGTGAAGAGAAGCAAATTAAACATACCGCTGACAGCGAGACTGAGAGCTCTTCTGGCAGCGAGCTGGATGATGCTTTCCATAAGGCGGGAAGGAGACTCCACAGACTATTCAAGGCCAAGATCTCAACAGATATCTCTGATGTAGAGGAAGAGCTTTTTGTCAGTGCAGATGAAGGGGATGTAGAGGTGGTAGACCATCAGACATATCGTGAGGATGACCAGTACATCTACATCAAGTTTGACGTCTTGTCTGAGGCAAAAACTGCAGCCACTCGGTTCCGAGAGATGTTTGGTGCCCTGGGAATCCCTGTGGAAATTGACATTTTGGAACAAGGCCCTAAAAAAATTGAATTGCGTATTGGGAAAGCCAAACCACTTGCCACCAGGGACTATGCGCCACAACTAGGAAGGCCTCCCTCAGCTTTTCTGACTGATACAGGTGAGAAAAGCAAACTTATAAAAAAAATAACTGGAGCAGATCAGGGTGTTATCTTTTTGCTTGCAGATAACCCTGAAAACTTTGTTTTTCATTTTGTGCAGGTGTTTTCTGGAAATCTTTGCACATTCATTTTTGGGGCAAGGAAGGAAGTCGGTTCTGAGGGAGGGAGCTACAATTCTTACTTATCTATAAAGATGCTTTTCATAGTAAAAATTTCCACTGTTATAATGATACAGCTATAAATGTTTTTATTGCTGCACTTCAGTTAAGTAAACAGTAGTACTTAAAGAGGAACCAAAGACATTTTTCCAAGGGAACAAACTGAGACAATATATAGTTTGCAACTGTGATATTTCAATGTTTATGGCAGTCTAGGGGATTTTTTTCATAGTTTTTGTCAGGGAGTTTCTTGGCTTTTTTTGTTGTGTTACTCTGTTATTTAATCACTCTGTTATTTAATCACTCTGTTATTTAAAACCCTACACAACAGAAATCCTCTGGCCCTGGGCAGAAGTGCTCCTATAATATATCTAACATAGCTAAATTTTTCCTTTCTTTTCCCTTGTCTATCTTAGCTGTAGCTCCCATGTTCATGACTGAGCTTCAAAACCAAGAGGTGCAAGAGGGATATCCAGTCAGCTTTGACTGTGTTGTCATTGGCAAACCCCTCCCCACGGTTCGCTGGTTCAAGGATGGGAAAGTTATCGAAGAAAATGACCATTACATGATCAGCGAAGACGAGGAAGGGCGCCATCAGTTGGTCATCACAGCCGTGGTCCCTGTTGACATGGGTGTTTACCGTTGCCTTGCTGAAAACAGCATGGGTGTCGCTTCAACCAAAGCTGAGCTTCGAGTAGACTGTAAGTCTCAAAATAATTGTAGGAAAAAAAAGAAATGATCACAATTAGAGGAGTATTTTTTTAAGAAAAGTATTATTTGCATTTAAAAAAAAAAAACAGAATTGTTTCAATTGATTTTGCTAAAACTGAAGCAAGATTCTGCACAAAGCTTTTCAGATAAACACAGGTGTTTTTCCCTAAGCCAAGGGCATGTGGGACCCTGCTACAGCAATGTGCAATCAAACTGCGAGGCACTGACGTTAGTAGGGAGAGTGTGTCCTTCTCACTGGGGAAAGACTGGGGAGATTTTGATCCCCTAGGAACTTCTGGGAGGAAAAAAAAAAGGTCAAACAAATAGGGGAAGAAAAGCCTCCAAAATTTTATTGAATCAGAAATTCAGCTTTTCATCTAAATCTGATTCCTATAGAGTTGTGGATGCCCTTTTAGTAAAGGATATTCTGGATTGACTGCCTGAACAGTTTCTAGAAGCAAAATGAAGAAATTGGGAGCTGTGTCAAATTGCTTTTTAAAATGCTTCGATATTGCAAATGTGTGAATAATAAAGTGATAAAAATGGCACAAGTATTATTAGAAGGAGAACATGGATGTCACTAGTACGGGTGAGCAGGTCAGTTGCAGAGGTTATGCAGGTGAAATATTGGGTATAAGGAAAATGAATTTGGAAACTCTAATTGCTGTAATTATTGTAAGATGTAATAATTTCAAACTTCAGATTCCATTAAGTATATTTTCTTTCTACTGAACAGTGACCAGCACCGACTATGAGACAGCAGCAGATGCAACAGAGACATCCTCCTACTACAGTGCCAAAGAATATGTTTCAAGGTAAGTCTAACTCTAGCTCTTTCTAACTCCTGACTCAGTAAGATCAACATAGTTCTTTAATGATGCTTTCTAGGTGGAAACAGTGAGTATGCTTTTACTGGACCAGTTCAATGTAGTAAAGGGATAAACAGATGAGCTGAAATTCTACTTACAGTAACTACTGCAAATGGAAATTTATCACAGACTAACTTGCCCTGCTAATTTGTCATTTCAAGCTAGTCTGGCTATTTTTCCCCTTCTTTTAATGATATATAATGTGTTGTTGTGATGACAAACATACGGAATGAATTATCCTGAAATAGGTGATCCTTATTTCCTTAACCCTTGGCTGTACTGGTGACCTTCTTCTTTTTAACTTTGACTGCTTCTTAGTCGTGAGCAGGAGGAGTCTACCACTGAAGAGGAGCAATTGCCTCAGATCCTTGATGAACTTCATGATATTCATGTGGCACCTGGAGCATCCTTGGCTAAATTTCACCTGAAAGTGAAAGGTGAGGGGAAACGACAACATTTTGTCTTGTTCTGGGTTTGCTGTCAGAGTAAAGTTGCTGGACAAGGTTTTCTGTTGTGCTCTTTCACAGTTGTACTCCCAATCCATTCATCTTGCACCATTTTTGCATAAACCAGCTAGAGAAATGTGTATATGCTGATGAACATTGGGGTTCTGCAGCAGACACAACCAGATCAAGTGTCCTGTTTTGTGCCCATCTTTGCACGCATAATTACAGGGATATATTTCTGTAGGAGGAATAAGGAATGAAAAACCAATAGCATCTCTTTATTCTCTTTACTAGTTCCTAGCCCAGAACTCTCATTTATTAATGAGGCCTAACTCATCTTCCCTCAATGCAGTTGCTTCATTATTCTTGGACTGGGTGTTGACGTTGTGATGCAAACCAAGGGTGATTTAGGCCAACATTTGCTTCACTAGGGATTTTAGCGTTTGGCTTTGTGTGTGTTGCAAGTTGGTCCTTCCAGTCTGAAAGGTATTTGGATATGCAGCAGCTACAGGGAATGTCAAGAACTGAAGAGACAGGAAAATAATTGAAACTGGGCACATCTGAGGTTTCCCTGACTCTTCTGAGGCATGTGGTTGGGTTGAGATGCTCCCAAATTGTCACTGTTAATGTGCTCTGTTCTGTGCTCCTTGTAGGGTACCCAGAGCCTCGCCTCTATTGGTTCAAAGATGGACAGCCATTAAATGCCTCCGACCGTATCCTGAAGATTGATAAAAGAGAATTCCACTCCCTGGAAATTCTCAATGTCACCAAGGGTGATGCTGGCCAATACTCAACTTTTGTCATTAACTCTGCTGGTTCTGCATATTCGTCAGCCAGGCTGGTAGTCAAAGGTAGTTTTTTTGACATGTCTTGACTCCTCATTATTCCAATGAAATAATTTCTGTGTAGTGTGCCCTACAGTGAGTAATCCCCTAGAATCCTTTTTTCTCTTTGCACTTCATTGACAGAAACATATTTGTAATTTTGTTCTTATTCTCTGTTTCACAGGACTTGATGAGAAAGAACCACCAGAAACAGGTAAGAAGATCTGTAGTAGGTGACAAAAGAACCCCTAGAAATTTTTTCAGTGGTCTCAGATCTCACAGAAGGTGTAACCATGTTCTACAAATAATGTCATTTTCAGATGCCCATGAGCAACTGATACCACCGAGATTCCTGGAAAGATTTACCAATAAAAAGGTTAAGAAAGGTGCGAGCATCACATTATCTGTGAAAGTTGAAGGTAAGTGGTCTACCTACATAACATTGAAATTGCATAATTTTGTGACACATTCTTGTCTGTCTTTGGGCCATCTCACGGGAACCTGATGTAGGGTATTGAATCCAAAGTCCAGGAACTACTCCTGACTTTGTAAGAGACTTTGTGTGCCTCACGGCAACTCATCTTCACTTCCATTTTCCTATCTATAGTCTTACAAAGATGTGTTGTTTAACTGGTTTTATACAGTGCTTTAGTATAGGAGGAGTGTGCTGTAGAAAGGTATGTGTTCCTTCATTGTACGTTATGATAGTTACTGCTGTAAAAGAATCAGAAAAAAAAGATCAAAAGGAATATTGACACACATCTATTGAGCTGTATAAGAAAGGACTATCACTGTTAGGAAAATAAGGGCCCCTTGTATTCATTTTCCTTTAGGATATCCACCACCGACTATCACTTGGCTGAAAGAGGAGTCTCAGGAAAACATCCTTTGGATCAAACCAGACACTCCTGGGTATAAACTTGCCAGTTCAAATATGCATCATAGTCTGATCCTGTTGGATGTTAAAAAGAACTACAGTGGACCTTATACATGCATTGCCACCAACAAGGCTGGGCAGTCCATCTGCACTGCCACTCTAGAAGTTGTAGATGGTAAGTCCTTCTTGCAATATATTTTCTATGTTGCCTTGTAAACAGTGACTAAGAGAAAAATAAATCTGACTGATAAGGACATTACATAAATCTTAACATAGCAGGGCGGAAGAATCCATGTGTATGGAAAGGAAGGGGAATGAACTGTGTTTACATCATATGAGTGGATGTGGGTGTCTTGGGTGCTGCTAACAGGGCAGCTTTGCTGTTCTGGTATTTCCAGGCACCCATGCCTAGCAAATGTGTCACACGGTAAATATATTTTAAAATACTCTTTCTTTTCTGTCCTCTGATGATATACCCTGATCTTGCAGTGAAAGAAGCTGAAGTACTGACTCAGGAGCGTGTGATGGTATCAGAAGCTATAATGACCACGCTGGGGTGAGTACTTCACTATCCAGGTTGAAGCGCGTTCTGAAGAGTGGAATCCACTTAAACACACTTTCACTTCTAGAGTATATCTAGCCTAAAAGACTTGACTGGTCTTCTGGAGCCAGTGGAAAGACATGGGTATTCCCAGAGGATGAATTTTCCTACCTGAGGGTCTATTGGTTTTCTGGCAGTGTCAGTGTGTTTTTTATCTCCATTGACTATGGAAGGATCTTAAGTGAAAAACAGAAGATTAGTCCCTCTTGGGCTAATTGACATTAGTCTGTACTGTCCAAAGGTTTATAGCTTGTATTAGTCTACAGGTGCTGTAGACTAATAACATATCTTGCTGCAATTTTGTTAAAACTTGGTATATTTCAACTAAAACATTATTTCATTAAAGTGTCAACTTTGTTAACAGTAGAGTTTTATGGCTGATCTGGGGGACTGTCTGCACAGGGAATTTGCCATGAAGAAAGCTGCAGTGTGAAATCAGTTCTTCCACTGCATTCTCTCACTTGGATGTACCTCACATTTTTTAGGCATATTTGGAGATATGTATTTTATCACTGTTTGAAAGTGGAGTGAGCTTCCATGAGCTTTCTATGTACCAACAGCATTGTGCAGAGATTAGGCCAGATGGCTCATGGTAGAATGAAAATGTATACCCTTGCTCACTTTGAAGCAGTTCCTTCACGTAGACAAGCTCAGATGTCCTCTAATTCTTCCTGAGAGAAAGAGAAAGAGAGAAAGAAAGGGAGGGAGAGGCGGAGAGAGAGGTGTGTGTGGGAGGAGAGAGGGAGGAAGGAAAGGAAAGGGAAGGAGAAGGAGGAAAGGAGGGAAGGAAGGAAACAAACTCTGATGCTATAAATATATAAAATTTTAATGATCATGAATCCCACCCAAATTGGCATGATTTCTCATTTTAACTTTTAATCCTGCTTTACTCTCTTTTTGATTTTTCCAGAGCTGTTCATGCCTCTGAATCAACAGTAGGTAAGAGAAGTTATTTTATATCCGCACTTCCATATCTACAGCTCAGGTTGTCAAAATATTTCATTATCACCACCTATTTTTGTTCTTTTTTCTCTTATTACTTCCTGAAATGTTTTACCTTTTCACAACAGGTCTCTATTCATGGGTGAATTATAATAGAAAGTTCTTTATTTTTCAGGACACCTTGAAGGTGTACCTGGGAAAGAAGGTGTACCCAAAAGCGCTGTTTCCTTAGTCGATGTCGGGACAGAAGAGTTCTTCCAGAAACTGACCTCCCACATCTCTGAAATGGTATCTGCAAAAATAAATCAAGGTAAATGACTTGGCAAACACAGCTGAATTAATACAGAAAAAGATGTAAGCTCTTTTTAGGTCTCAAAGGAATCTTGCTGTGTATAAGTACCTCTTGAGTTGTGGTTCCCAGTGGGATTTTAAAATCAAATCTAGACTGAAAATTCTGTGTATAGATATGCAGTAAACTAATGATTCATTAAATTAAAATGAAAAAATCTGATTTGTTTTGTATACGATATGTTGATTCTCTTGTAGTAAAGTTTTATCTTGAAGCAACGATGAAGTCCTCTTGTACCGATATTTTTACTTCAATAAGTATGTAAGCTCCTGCATTAAGGTATTCTAATTTTTTTTTGCAGCCCTAAATATTGATAGGCAATCACACTAAATGCTTCAAGTGCTCTTGTGGGCAAATAGTTAATTTTGTTAAATTAAAAGTTAGTATAGATATGAGTCATGTTCAAACACAAGAACTGCATTTCACACTTCCTATTGCTCTGCTTTTCAGCCACACTTCGAGTACGAGGTGCAGATAGTGACGATGAATCAAAAACTCCCTCTGCATCGCCTCGCCCCGGTCGATCCAGGCCTTCATCCATTGTCCAGGAGTCCTCCTCTGAATCTGATGATGGGGATTCCCGAGGAGAGGTATGTTATCTTTATGGAAAAACTTGATACTAGGAAAAACAGCTCTTGAGAATGCTTCGTATCTTGTGTTTTAAGGATCTTCATATTGCTTTATGGGATTTCTCTCACTTTATTAATGACTGGTGGTTAAGTACAGGCCCAGAAATACAGACCACAGACAGAATACTAGACAGCATGATTCTGGTGCTCACTATTTGATCTTCAAGTCAATTGTCCAAGACAATATGATCAAAGCATAGCCATTATTCAGTAGCTTTTTGTTTTGTTTCATGGCTTAGCTTAAGAAAATCAGAACTTGATTTCCTGAAGCCTTGGATAGAGTTTGGCAGAAGAAATTTAATTTGCTGAAAATCTGAACTTTTTAGGTGTTCATTTCAAGAAATTTTAAAACATATTAAACCTTTAGCAATGTCAACCTGTTTCAACGTTTTCAGGACCACTATTTGCTTTGACTTGGGAGTGAAATTCACTATTTCATGATGTAAATCCAAGATACTGCAGAATGTTTTGAAAATATGTGCAGAACCATTCTGAGACTTAGTTTGCCAGTTGTAAAAAGTGAACAGTGATTCTCTGCCATAAAACATCAAACATGAATATTACCACTTAGGTTCTGCTGGTGATGCAGTATTATATTCCCCTTTCAGAGTCAAAATAACTGTCATTTCATGCATGCAGATCTTTGACGTCTACATGGTCACTGCTGACTTTGTGCCTGCTGTGCCTGATAAGGAGGCCATCACTTTGAAGGAAGGGCAATATGTGGAAGTCCTCGATTCAGCTCATCCTCTGAAGTGGCTAGTCAGGACTAAACCCACAAAATCTAGCTCCTCCCGACAGGGTTGGGTGTCTCCAGCTTATCTGGACAAGAAATTAAAGGTAAGTGATCATCCTGCATTAATTTTCCTGTAAAATTACTTTTTTTCTTCAGTTTAGAGTCATCCCTCTAAAGTGAAGGGTGAGGAGGCCATTGAAGGGATCTATAACATGATGAAGCTTTTTCATGTTTCGATTAGACAGTGTTTTTGTGCCTGTGGAGCAGTGTCCATGTTTAAAAGGTCTAATCAGTCTTGAGAAAGAAAGAAACATCACACTACTCCTTTAGGGATTGTTGAAAGAGTGCAGTGAGAGATATTGCTCTGCATATATCAGCAAAAGCATTGTTAACCAGGAAGAATAACGTGTCCTTTCCCTTGTATTGTAGTTGTCACCAGAGTGGGGATCAACTGAAGCCCCTGAATTCCGTGGAGAATGTGTTTCTGAAGATGAATATAAAAGGAAGCTGACGTAAGCACTTGTGAGATTGTCCAGGCACTTGGTCTTGCTGATGCTTGAGCTCACGTGAATATCAGTGTCTAGGTCCCTCCTGAGTCACCTTTCCTATATCACTGAACCCTGTCCTCTCCTCTTTCTCTCATTTGATTCTCTCAACATTTGCCTCTGTAATATCTTTCTGGTTTCAAAATGTGGCATCTAAGTTGCAGCCATCTACCCTACGTAGATCCTCCTGTTGCTCACCCTCAGTTTCATCTAGCCCAGCTGTAGGTGTCTGTAATGTAGGTGTCTGTCTATAAGCAGTGTCTAAAATTCCCTTGTAGTTCAACGAGATCTAGTCAACATACTCAAAGGAGCCTGTTCCTATGACCAAATGCTCATCTCTGCTTTAGAGACGTGTCAAAAATAATTGTGCTGATTGTTCTTTCCTATAGCCTGACTTATCACACTGTCTTAACACCTGTTAATATTCCTTTCAGCGTCATTATTCAGGAACTACTGGTCTCAGAAGAGGATTACATTCAAGATTTACAGTTCTTCCAGACTCATCACCTCAAGTACACTGAGACCTGTCCTAGCGTTCCAGCAACTGTTTCCAGTCAGAAATCCACCATCTTCAGAAACATCGATGACATTGCTCATTTCCATTCCAAGTAAGTATCCATCTGTGCCTTCATTTTGGAATAAGGCCTCTGTAGCTGATGTCAGAGCTACAGTAAATGTGGATACTATGAAGGATGTAGAGCAGTAGCAATTTTGGGGTGTAAGAGGATCAATGGGCGTTTTAGGGTGACAGATGATGGCCTAGCTTAATCCAGAGCACAGGGCTCGGACCCCCCTGTATTAGTCCCCAAACCTTCAAGACTTATGTCCTGCTTATTTCTTGTCCTTTTGAGTGAATGCAATAGAGAAATATGAAACATGGCAATATCCTTCCTCCCCTCAATAATTTCTTTAATCTGTATTAAGCTGTGTTAACAGTCTGGGACTGTGTTCTAGCCTTATTCCATCCCCTAATTCTGAGAGATCTTTTTTCTTTTCTTCACCTCCACAGTGTCTTCCTCCAAGACTTGCGGAAGTGTGACACTGATGATGATGTGGCCATGTGCTTTATTAAGCACGAGGCAGAGTTTGATAAGTACATCCAGTACCTGGTGGGGCGGATTCAGGCAGAGTCAGTCGTTGTCAGCAAAGCTGTCCAAGATTTCTACAAGGTAAAATAGTAGTCCAAGTACCTACTGAACGGGGATCCACTAACCCACTGTATCATGAAATATAGACCTTAATTATATAAATATGATCCCAACTATCCCAACTATTATATGGCTTAATGAGAAATCATTGCTAAATGCAGTATTTTTACTTACTGTCTAGGCTTTGCCAGTAGACTCAATCAATATTTGAATGTATTAACTTATGTACTTATGGGTATTATAAAGATTTTATAAGGAACATGTACATGATTATGTCACTGTTAATAGTACAAGATTAATATACTAAATATAACACCTCAAAGAAATGCTATTAGTTGTGTAAGAAAATAAAAACCTAGGTTTTAGTTTCTCTAAAACTTAATCTTTCCTCATTCTTGTCTGTATTTCTTTAGAGATACACAGATGAAATTTTAGCTACTGAAAATCCTTTGCAGTCACTTATTCCACCAGTGCAGCACTATCTGGAAAAACCCATAAACAGGATCCAGCAGTATCAGACTATTATCAAGGTAAGAATTTTTTGTTGCACACTTCTGTCTAATAGACTTATATTCTGCTTTGTGTGTCCTGAAGGGAAAGACTTCATTCTTATTTCATATTTGATGGGTTCATCCCATTATAACTCTGCTTGAAAGTTGCTTGAGTAAGAAAGTCAGTAATTATGACCAGAGATGATGATCTCTAAATGGTCTGTAAATATAAATTGAGAGGTTCACAGTCTCCAAATCCATCAAGATCAACAAGGTTTATTCACATGACCTTTATCAATATGCATGTGTGCGCATGCAAACACACATGGACATTAAAAAATGCATATATCTGTAGGTATGGGTTTATATATATAAATATGTATGACAAGGAAGAATTGTTACACACCCATCAACAAATTATTCTAAAAATAAGCAATTTTCAAGCTTTAAGGCACTGACCAGATTTCTCCTTGTGTCTCATATGAACATTATGGTAAGAATCTGTTTTCTGAAAAGCTTTGCCCTGTTCTACCATCCTGAACTGTTTCATCTCTCACAGCTTTCATCTGTCATACAATTTCAGGTTCTGACCAAGCCCTTCAAAAACATTTTTCAAAAGAGCATTTTTGTAGTATTTTTTTTAGTGGGAAATACCATTAGGATATCCAAATATTGAATAAATGCCAAAATTATTCTATGCTCATTACTTCGTTCACCTACAGGAATTAATCCGAAACAAAGCAAGGAATAGCCAAAACTGTGCTTTGCTGGAGCAGGCTTATGCCATTGTATCTGCGCTCACCCAAAGAGCAGAAAACAACCTCCACGTGTCGCTCATTGAGAATTATCCAGGGACCTTGGAAAGCCTTGGTGAACCCATCCGACAGGTATTTGGAATTTCTCAGTCAGTGTTATTGTTGTATATTCTGTAATTTCTAAGTAGCTGCTTGTCCTAAAGGAAGCTCTTTTACAAATTATATCTAACAGAGTGTTTCCTTATTGCCTTTTTCTTTGTTTTTTTAATATGTGACACATCCCTAGAGATGGGCCTACTGGTTTGATTAAGTCCAGGGCTTATGGACTAACTTACACATAATGTAGTTATGTAGAGTGCCTTTGTAAGCCACTCGCCAAACACAAGGAGATTTGTTTTGGCCTATACATGATTTTTAAGCATTTTTTTTTTATTCCTCCTTCTCTCCTCTTATGGGCCAGGTACGTGGTCCAACTCTTGAACTTACTGACATCAGCTTTTCTTTTTGTTTGTTTTTGTGTGTACATGTTGATTCTTGATGAGATAGATGCTCACTAGATATTTTCAGTATAAATTTTCCTTTAGCATTAGAGGAGTCTGCCCACCTGAGACAACTGGACTTGAGTCCTGTAATTACCTGTCAGCAAAGAATGTAATTTAAAGGTCAATGTAATGATGACCACTCTGTGCCCATCTCTTAGTGCTGTTCATCTCATGCATCCCCTTTAGCAATAGAATCAACCTGCTATGAAAACCAAGGGCATAAGATGAGGATGTAACATTTGTTATCTGTTGGATAGAAAATGATGGTGAGCTACCACGGTTCCAATTATGGGTAAGCAGTCTTCCTTCTTTTTCCCATCAGAGCCACTTCATTGTGTGGGAAGGAGCTCCAGGAGCCAGAATGGCATGGAAAGGACACAAAAGACATGTCTTCCTCTTCAAGAATTACCTAGTGATCTGCAAACCAAAGCGGGACACAAAAACGGACACGTACAGTTACATCTTCAAGAACATAATGAAGGTCTGTTCACTGCCTCCTTACTTAGAACATTTCTCTGTAACTGAGGATTTTTCAGGATTCATTCAGGATTTTTTTCAGCTTCTATTCATCTAAAACTAGAACGTTTCACTGATCCTTTCAAACTATGTCTTTGTTTCTGTAAGTGTGTGAACACAATTAAACATGTGTCTGTCCCCAGATCCCTCCATTAACGCTGCTAAAACATGTCAGACACCATCAGAAGCACAGGCAGATTTTTACTGTGCAGCAATGAGTTTACATCTAAGGTGTGTTAATTCGATGAAATTCATGTGAATTTTGGTTGGGATGCTGCCTATAGCATTTACCAGAGTTTGTAGATCTTTGGTATTCACAGTGTGCAGAGTTGTTAGTAAACATTTAGAGAAAGTATTTAGAATATATACTAAATACCCATTAGCTCCTTTTTGCTGGTTATGTTCCTTCCTGAAAACAATTCCTATTTCCAACTCATCTTCAGAAATTCAGGGCACAGGTTAAAGCTAAGAAATTGCAAAAAGTGTTTTGCTGAGTCATTAGATGCTCAACTCCAATTAAAAATGAAAAGGAAAAAATTGTCTCCTAAAAAATACTTATGCCTGTCATCACTGTGAAAAAGGGACACTTTGTTCAGAGTGCAATTACTATGTAATTTCTTTTCAGATAGTGTCTGGCTGTGCTGTTTCTTGGTGTTGCAATCAGACCAACAACCTTGTCCTATTGGAATACCCTTGAATTCTGGCTGTTATTTTCCTGAAATGTAATAATTACTCTCAGGTGGAAAATGGGAGAATGTCTGTTTGGTAGTCAGAAAGCCAGGTATATTGGAAAAAGGATCACAAAGAAATACTGATGACTGCTCAGCCACAGATAATTTGCATTTCTCGTGCAGTCTCAGAAATCCTTAAAAGCATAATCCTTAAAATTATCACTGTGGTATCACTGTGGTATCATCTGTTGTGGTTGGAACATCTAATACAAATTTAACGGGATGTATTCATGGCTCAAGTCAACTGACAGGAGTATATCCTGTCAGGGAGTGTCTATTTCCTTAACAAGGAGATATACTTGTATTATATAGTGTTGTTTCCATTTTAAACCTTTATTGAAGATGGTTGTGATGCTCAAGGACTAGGTCCAGGTCTGAGCTTTCCTGAACTCTGAGATTACTGTGGGGAACAAGGTAATGGCCATAATCATCTCTGAGCAAAAAGAAAAAAAGAAATGGTGTTGACTGTCTTATGCTCCTGCTGTTAACACAGCTAAACAACATAGACCTGAATGACTCTGTGGAAGGAGACGAACGGGCATTTGAAATCTGGCATGAGCGAGAAGACTCAGTCCGCAAGTACCTCCTTCAGGCCCGTACGGTGAATATCAAGTATTCCTGGGTGAAGGAAATCTCCGGCATCCAGCAGCGGATCAGCCAGCCTATCTGGAGTGAGTACAGATCCGTATTGTCCAGATATGATCTAGAAATTATGTCCTTTAGAGGACATCATTGATTAATTTGGCTTTTAAAAATACACAATAGATCTGTTTTTGGTGTAGAAAGAATATCAGAATAATTTTACATTGCTTTTTGAGATATTAATAAATTAAAAGTCTCTTAAAGCATCAAGTCCACTGTTTATAAAGCAACCAAGCATTGGTTTGTATATCAGGTATGCCCATTAATTGGGGAATTAACAGTGATAGCTGTGTAGTGTTTGCATAATGGATGTGCTTATTAAAAACATGGCCTAAAATACTTCCAGATCAGCAACAAATCCACGATTTTTACATTCGATCTTTAAAGCCAGCAACCAACTTTTGGCAGACTCGACTTTCTCAGATAAGCAAGAGCAGCATGTCACCTTGAAAGTCATTACTCGCTAATCTTTTCTAGTTCCATTCTGAACATCTCAGTTCTGCAAATATTCTCCCTTTTGTTACTTTATTTCGCAATAGCCTTCTATGTTATGAACCCCCTCCTCAGGCCTGGCATGCTTCTTCTGATGTTTCAGAACCTCCGAACTTTGAAGAAATGCTGGCAGACTGTACAGCTGAGCTGGGAGAGACGGTCAAACTGGCTTGCAAAGTCTCAGGAGTCCCCAGGCCATCCGTCTGCTGGTATAAAGGTATAAGCAGCAAGTCATATCACCATGCAGTGCATATTCCAAGTGCTCTGGCTATATTGCTCTTTGTGAAGTTGTCGGGGACAAGTGATATTTTAAAATGCTTTATAACTTTATAACTAAAGCTCATCATTGGGAGACACCTAAGTCTAGCCTGAAGGAAGTTAGCTACTAAGCTGCAGTAGCGTGATTTGATGTACCCTGCTTTTCAGGTTGGCAGAATGGTCCATATGAAGCCACATCTTGTTGCAGTTAAGCTTCTTGGAGATGAGTGACTTGTTATAGTAATTCAGGCCTTTCTATGTGATAACACAGGCAGCTCTGAGGACACATTTCTTTTTTTCAGCATAACTATATTGCAGAGGAAACAGCTTTGTGTTAAGTCCATACCTTGAAAAGATATGTTCTGCATGCTTCAGTGTGTCTGTAAGAGAGTGTTTCTTTTACTACACTTGGTAACAAGTAAGAGCTTCAACTGCACAGCACATACTTTGGGACAGTTTCACTTTTAAATGAGGACTGATGGTGAATGAGATCCCCCAACAGAGCAGAAAGAGACTTGGAACAGTGCTTAGTTCCTTGGATGTACTATAGAGGAGAGTGAGGATTCTGGAGGAATCTGAGGAGAGGAGGAATCTGGAGACCTGAGGATGAGGATTCATCCTTCTGGAGGAGGAGGATGAGCTTATTCCTCAACTACCAGCTTTAGTTGCTGAAAACAAATACAGTGCTCGGACCTCTGACAAAAGACGTGGATGCAATTGTAGGGAAAAAACATAAGTTATACCCAACTATTTACTAAGACTTTTTCTTTTCCCTGTATCTTTAAGATGGGAAGCCAGTAGAGGTGGATCCGCATCACATTATAATAGAAGATCCCGATGGTTCCTGCACACTGATCTTGGACAACCTAGCGGGCAGTGACTCGGGACAGTACATGTGCTTTGCTTCCAGCCCTGCTGGAAGTATCAGTACCTTAGGAAAGATTCTTGTTCAAGGTAAAATTCCTGCACAGATGTATTGTTTAAAAGGGGTTTATTATGTCATAAAATAAGCTTAAATATTAAGACATTCAATAAGTTCTGTATAATATATGCAGTATACTCCCTTCCGAAAGTTCTTTGATGATATAGCAGTATGAATTGGTTTTAGGTGAGCAATTTGAGGTCTTTAGTGTCTTGTGGGCAGACATAATGAGAATTATCTGGTTAGGGACACATCCCTTGTATCCGTTATGGTAGTCATATTTCCAGCCATTGGCTACCTTTATCCTTCCTTTGCAGTGCCACCACGATTTGTGAACAAGGTCAGAAATGCTTATTACGTTGATGGGGAAGATGCTCAATTCACCTGTACTATTGAAGGAGAACCTAGACCACAAATCAGGTCAGTCCTTTAGGAATCCTTTTGGAACAGATTCTCTTTTACCATTTTCCATGGTTAGAACAGTCTCTTACCCTCTTCTTTAAGGTTATGAACCCTTCTTCTCTGTCTTCTCCAGCTTGTCCCCATTCCAAACCTGGCTTTTTCTGGTCCCAACACTTCTGGTATTCTCATACAGTCTATTCCAGCAAGTATCTGAAAGGAAACACCTATACTGAAAATACCTGACGTAGGACTGTAACAAATCTAACACCCTGTCAACATTGTATGAATCCTTTATGTTCCCTGCACTACACTTGAATGAATTTTATCAGCAGCCAAACTGGGATGTTCACATCAAAAGCTCATTATAGCGGCTCAGAACTGGGGCTGCTGCTCCTTGCATTGACTAATGGGATTTCTTGAGCAGTATCTCATCAGCCTGAGGAGTTCAGTATCCATCCATGATTTATCTTCAGATCTATCTCCCAGGAATTTAAAGCCAGTATGGGATCCAGACTTTTCTATAATGATTAACTGCTGAGTTGTTTGCCTGCTGGCCTGGATGAGATGGATGAGTGTGCTGAGGTATCATTGACATTGCATGTTTTCCCTGATTTACATTCTGTATTTTATGCAGCTGGTACAAAGATGGTGCACTGCTGACAGACACTACCAAATACCAAATTTTCAATGAACCACGGAGTGGCATATTAGTTCTGGTGATTAAGAACCCTTCCAGAGAAGATATGGGATACTATGAATGTGAAGTAAGTTCAAAGACATATAAAAATGTGCTATCATCTGAAATGTCATAAATAGGAGAATTCCTGTTACTGGGAGAGATCCATTGTATGAGATTAGTGGCTGATTAATTTTTGCATGTCATGTCAGAAAAGCTCATCATGAAAGTGAAGTTCTCCTGAGCTGGGTCTGGGCTATGATCATCTCAAAGCCTCAGAATATTTTAATCTGTGATTTTGGTTGTTCAGATAAGAACAGCTTAATGGCAGATCCAGATTTCCAGTGTTACCTCTGTGAAAAGTGTAGGAACAGAACATGATAATTTGTTTCTGGACTCTTTTAAAATTAAGGATAGATTTATGCTGCTCCAAAGAAAGCATCCCAATTCAGAAGAAATAATTGATTTCAATATATGAGAAAACCACTGGAATAAATGTTTATTTAAAAAAATATACCTGGAAGCATCTAGTAGATTAAAATAATTTAAATGTACTGTAAAAGTCTTTTAAAAAATAGTCACAATTTATGCATTCATTGCAATAAAATGCGAACAAGTTCTCGGTGCTCAGAGATAAAAACAGTTGACTGTAATGTACAAATTTAGCATGGGTCAGCTGAATAACAGTACATGTGTCTTAGCTCACAGCAACTTCAGTTACTCCTCATAAGTTGTAAGGCAATCAGATATAATGGCCTCTACTAAAAGCTCAGCAAAGTTACATTACTTTGTCTTTGTCATAAACTAAGATCCCAAGATCTCTTACTTGGTTGAAGAAGACTCGGTGACCAAAGGGCTGATAAACAAAAAACTCATGTTTGACTACCATTTAAATGGCATATGAAAGAAATATATGTCTGTTGGTAGAGATAGAGTAAACTTAGGGCAGAATCACAGGCTGCAGAGTGAGCTGCAAGTAACTATAGGTTAGTTCATGTGCTGTAACTTGTCTGTGCATGCAAGTCATTTGTGCTAGAGCATTATAATGAACTCCACTGAGCAGCAATATGATCATTCACACCGTAGCTTAGGTTTGGGGTCCCAACTTCCTCTGTTACTGCACCTAGTTGCAATGAATGTATTAACTTAGCTGCAATATTGTATAGAAGAGCTGTATTGTATAAAACCGTGCTGCACTTTATTCAGTACTGCATGATTCTCTTTAGCTGGAGAACACATTAGGGTCGGCAAAAAGTGGAGCAGACCTTTACCACCACAGTGCAGCAGCCCTGGCTCAGGAAAGGAGAGCAGACCAAGCCATTGGCATAGAAGGTATGATCCTTGACCAGCTCTGTAAGTATGTCAGTGAATTACTCTAAAACCATCTCGCTGAGGATCAAATATATTTGCCATCTTATCCATGTTGATTGTTGGTGTACACGTATCTATATGTCTACAGAGCGGTGCATGGGTATGCTGCGCCTTGGCTCTATACCCATCACCATCTGTTGATTTCCAAACCTGGCAAATCAACGTCATCATATAATGCTCAAAAGTGCATTATATGGAAAAAAAGAGAGGAGCAAGTGAAGGGTATGTCACACGGTCACCAATGCAAAAACAAAAAGTTTCTCTTCCTGTTGAAGTACTTGAAAATGTGTTTCAGTTGGCAGAATATGAGTTAAGTGTTGCTGATAAGAAAAAAAAAAAGGGGGGGTCCTGCAAGTGAAGCTGCAGGTGTATTGTGACCTCTTCCTGATGTACCACTGAGTAGTACCTGGATTGTCTGAGAAAGCAGAACTAATGGCTGTACATCCTGAGCAATCCTACCTCACCTGTTAGCAAGGGCTGTTGAACATTACACCCCGCATAGCCATGTATTCGAGTTTTTTTCCCATATATTTTCCAAAAAAATCAATGGGATAATATGTGATCTTACACATATGCAAGGAAAGCATCTCTTTCTTAGAACTTTTACAGTGTGACTACTTGAATTTACTTTCATATTTAGGTAATAGTACAAGTGGTGTGTTGGGAACATTCACTTCAAATCCATCATAACTGAGTTTAGGTGAGAGGCTACATCTAAGCAAGGAACATTTGTCAGTATGGGGAGCTGGTTGTTGATACCAGTTAGAAGTGGCTTGGCATGCTGGGCATGGGCACAAGCACTGTCCCTGCAGGTCTTTATCAAAAAGCCACCAAACATTCAAAAGCATTGCAGGGAGAATGGTTTTAGCATAATAATACTGTAACCGTCTCAGGAGGATAAACCTTAAAGTATTTGAATGCTTTGTCCTTGCTGTAACCCAAAGATAAAAAAATAAGTTGTGTGCAAGATGTAAAGGAACATAAATTATTTTTAGGGTATTATCTTTTGATTAAGTTTTCTTGAAAGGAGGCAGGTGATGTTGTAAGAACAAACAAGTGTTGTAAATCAGCATTAGGAAAATTGTTCGTTTCTCAGGGTTTGAAATATAAATGTTCAGCCCTGAATTACTCATGTGCTGTAATACCCACAGCGATAAAAGATTTTGAGATTGATTGAAGAAATGTAACTTGGAGATTTCCTGGAAGTTTTGGAAGTGTTACGAGATCGTTTGCAACCGGTGCCATGCTGTTGCCCAGACTTGGCAAGCGGGAAGAGAATGACACATCTCCTCAGAGGAAGAGCGAGCAAGCTGGTTTGGGCCAAATGGAGCAAAGGGTAGTGTCAAGTCAGGCGCACACATGGGACAAGTTGGTTGTTTTGAGCAGTATTACATGAGGGATGAATTTGGCATAATGCCCTCGAATGGAAAGGAAATTTGCTGCTTTCTTGGCAACTGAACTGGCCTCAATCTTAACTATTGAATGATCATGTTCACCAGGATGAGAAAAGAAGGACAGAAGGAGCTCATGAAGACTTTCTTTTTCCATCTTTGTAATCTTGTCTATTTTTGAGAATTGGATTATTTGTAGGTTCGCCAAGAAGACAACATCACTACTACATGATATTCTTCCATTAGAAAATAGGAATACCATGTCGGTTTCCTAGCCCACCTGCTAGACCTTCGTGGGTCTAAGTTTTCCCTGATTTATCGTTGTTTCTGAGAAGTGGTTACTGACGGAGCCTCTTGGAAACCCCCAAGGGGCTTCAGTTGCAATTATTTTAGTTTTTTTTTGTCTCTTGGCTTTCTGTACTGTTTATTAAACTGAGCAAAACCAATGGGCGCAATTTGGGATACCATTTTAGTACAGTGGTTTGCAGAGCCTAACGTGCAGTGAGTGATAGGATTTTCATGACCTGTTACCATGGGTCTGAAAAACAAAGTTTCTGTCATTAGGTTTTAATTCATAATATTGGAATTTGGGCACCTATTGGAAGAACCAAACCCCCAAAGAATGAAAACCACTGGACTAAGGAATCCCTTTTGCAAGCAACTGACACCTCAGGTGGCAATCCTCAAACGCTGAGGTCTGCCTTCAGGTACCCCTGGTCGCTGCACTGAAGTCAATGGAGAGGTACTTTAAAAATTCACTTTTGGTGGATATTGAAAGGACACTAGACACTTAAATAAAAGCAACTGAAAGAATATCCATCTCTTTGACTTCAACTTGAGTATGTGCTTTGTGGCCAACTGCCTTGCTGCTTCATCTGCATCCAGTAGATCTGTCCTGATGTGGGTTGGCTTGCAGTGGCTCTGGCATCCCTTTTTAACGTATTGATGTTGTGATTGAGTGCCCCAAGTTGACTAACTTGTGAAAGTCCTGCATTTTTGGAAGGTGTTCAGTTATCATCCAAACTGGCTGGAGTTGATAGTGAGGGAATGGATTGACAGCACAGGTGGAGATAAGCAGAAACTTAAGAAGATCGGTACTCAGAATACAGCATTTAGGGCAAGGACACAGGGATTTCTTCCTAGTTCTGCCTTAGTTCTTCTTGAAGAGCCTTGGACCAGTTAGTCACATTGTACCTCTAGTTCTTTGTAATACTCATCTTGCAGGATATAGCTAAATATTCTGAGGTTTTCAAATACAACACTTTTTTTTTTAAGAGCTGGAGAGATACCATATCCCTTAGTGCGCTGTTACTGAAGGAATAGGGAGTTTGTTCCCCTGAACTTTTTAAAATATCCCTGGTTGGGATGTTGATCAGTACAGTTTTCTAGATTTAGGGGAGAAAGTAGAATATAGTTTGTATTAAGTGTCACGCTGGAAAGCACCTTTAATCCATTCGCATCAACAAGAATTGACTTTCCTTCCAACTTACCCTAAATGTCTCATAACTTGTGAGTCAATGATTTTGTGCATTAACCAAAGAGGAGTCTAGTCCTGTAGAAGCACTGGCTGATCCTAATGCTTACAGCTTTTAACCTGCTTATCAGGAGCTCTTGCTTTGCAAAGCTATTTTCCTAAAACGCTCTTGAACAAGTTGAAATGATAAATCCGGTGCAAAACCTGAAGCAGGATGTTTTTCTCTTGAAAAAGGCAACCCAAATTCTCTCATCCTACTTTCATGTGGTTCTGTCCTTCATACAGGTTTGCTTAGACCCTCTCTCGTACCTTGGCTAGTACATATAAAATTCCTGTCTCACACTAAGCTGCAGATCCTCCAGACACCTTCACTCTATGCCAGTTACAGCTTTCTTATGCCCAGGGCTGTTAACGTTTGCATACTGAATCCCTGTGACATTGGCTGCAGGTGGAAATACTGCAAATGATGTCATTTGGACAGACAGCAAGAATGGGCAGTAATAAAGCAAGGCATACAAGAGAGTTCCTCTTGCAGACGCAGGGGAATTGCATTAAATATATATTGAATTATGAGCTAGATGTAGCTGCTGTTGAAACAACCCTCTAAAAAGCATTGTTTATGTAAACAAATTAAGTAATGACCAATTTAAAAGAGAGCTGATTCTGTTGCTGCTTATGTATTTATCTCGCAGTATGATTGGATGAGATTTTCTTAAAGTTGTGTATAAATCGCACAATGTTGATTTAAAGGCTTAAAAATTTACTGAAAATTTCTAACATGAGTAGCGTAAGTTATTTGAGTTCTCAGCAAATCTTCCATCATAGAAAATTACCCATATTTTAAAATGCTTTATAACTATATTTGAAACATTTGAAAACAATCTTGTCCTTTACTTTCCTGATAAACTCTAATCCCTCAAATTATTTTATTTAAACCTACATAATTCTGGAGTAACTTGGTTGGGTCTATTGGGATTGTTCTAGATTTGTACTACAAGCTCTAGGCCAGATATTAATATCAATATTTTCACAAAGTTCTCTGTAGTCATGATGAGATTTCCAGTTTTACTTAGTGGTAGCAGGGAGCCATTGGAAGTTAAGATCCATCTAAGTATTTTTAATTTCCAGACAGAACAGTTTGGGGCCAGTACTGAAAACATCAGTATTTACCATATGGTCTATCAGAGAAAATAGAGATATTGAAAGTTCTCTCTGCAATAACTACGATTATATGGAAGTAACGCAATAGTAATTTTGGTAAATAATACTTTTTTGATGGCCTTAGCTGCTATCAGAGTGAGAAAGATTAGGAACAGTAAACAGCTTTCTTCTTATTTGTTGTTTATTTTTGCTATTCTTTGGTTAAGCTGCAGTTCACTTTGAATTGTGCCAACTAAAAATTAACTTATTTAGTATATAGGGGAGGGTCCTTGCAAACCAATTGCAAAACAATTGCTGGAAAAATACTTTGAGATTAATTTTTTTTAGGAACTTTACTAACTTTTAATTAACTAAAAAGCAGATTATGCTGTTGTTTTTCTTAGATAGCAAGTAGATTTGGCTGTTCAGAATGTAATCAAAACAGTCTGGTGCAAATGGTTTCTTAAATTTATGCCAGCAGCTAGGTTAGGGATCTGCTGAATTTTTTTTTATGAATATTATCTTTCTTATTTTTGAAATGTCCATTTTAAGAAATGCATTGAAAAATCTTTGCTTTTTGTTTGTTCTTGATATGCCTCAAGAACTTTGCAGTATTTAGAAAAAATTATGCATGGTAGCAAAAGCCATCTGCAGCAGTTTTAGGTATATTACTAAGCTCCCCCAGGGATTCCTAGGGATTTTGTGATGCTGATTTTCTGTGCTGATGATAATGATTGCAGTTTTCATTGTTATCAACACGGGTTTTTGCATCTACTCTGAGAAAACTTGGAAGCTGACCACTGAGTGGTTTTTCTCTCTCTTTTTCTAATAAGAGCTTCTTAAAGTTAATTGCAGCTCTCTAGGATTTTCCATATCACTATTCCCTAAACCACCACCGTCTTTACAGGAGGAAAAAAAAAAAAAAAAAAAAAAAAAAAGGGCAAAAGAACTTTGATCCTCCAGAGAAAAAATATCAGGATGTTATGGTAGAATAAACTGTTTGCAATATGGATAGCCACAAAACAAAACCTCTTTGTAAATCTAAATCTTTCATTGTTAGGGCAGAACCATGAATGCTCATTCTTGGTCAGAAATACTAAAGATAATGCTGGAAGTAACCACAGAAAGCATGGATGGGATGGTACAGGTGTTTTTTTTCATTCAAGTTTATTCTGATTAACTAAAAAAGTTAATTTAATCATTTCAGCTTTTGCCTTGTCTAACCCCATGCTGTTCATACTGTTTTCTTTGTAGTCACTGAGCAAGAGACTAAAGTGCCCAAGAAAACCATCATCATGTAAGTGCTTTTTTTTTTTTTTTTTTTTTTGAGTAACTTTTGTGTTTGCCTTGCTGCCTATGCATGTTCCAATAATGAGCTTGTGTTCTTTGGCCATGCAAGTGTGTTCATTCCCATCCCACCAGATCTCCTGTTATTTTGTGTTATGCAGAGTCTCAACTTGAAAAATCTTAGTCACAAGATAGTAACACTGCTGTTGGACACAGCCTGGGCCAGGGTTTTTTACAGTACTATGTGAGAATAAATTATACTGAAATCTGCAGGAGTCTCATAAGGGCTCAAGAAACGTAGAATCTGTTCCAGTATTGAAAAGTAACTGTTTCTGAGCTCTGCCCACTCCAAGATCTATAAATGCAACAAATATCTCATAGCTCACAATTATTTCCTTCTGCTTTGTCTTTTAGAATGTTAAGAAAAACCTTTTCTCTAATGAAGCAGAAGGACATTTGACAGTGCTACACATTTCTACTGCTGTGGCTCTATATTTCCAATATGAAGTATCATCCTAGTAGGGATTTTTGTGTACTTTCAGCCTGGTTAATATTGGGTGCCTATAAAATGAAAAGCTTGATCGAGGCAAAAAGGGTATTTTCTCAGTTGTGTGTAGACCAGAAGCTAATCGGGCATTGGAATCTCACAAGATTTTAACTATTTTATGATACTTTTAAGTGTTATAAATAAGTATATAATAGACTAGTCTTATGTGTTAAAAAGGGGACACTTGCTTTCCGTGTTAGATGTTCAGGGTACCTCCATGCAAAGCTTAACAAATCACATGCTCATAGTGGTAGGTACTTATGCAATGATGTTTTGGAGAAACACATTCCCACAAAAGTCAAAACTAAACCTAAGATTGAGCTGTTGCTAAAACTAGTTCTTGGCTTTAGCATTATTCTAACAGTGGAGCTTTTTTAAAACAAAACAAAACAAAAACCTTTGTTAAATGATGAGAGGGATGTGTGAAATGACAGCTGAGATCTGTTTAAGCAACAGCTCTGCCTTTCAGATCTTACTGTTTTTATGATGAATATTAGTTACACTCATGCTCTTTGCTCACTTTGAGCGAATGGTCTTTCAAGAGCACATGTCCCTCCTCCTAGTAGTCCTAAAGGAGGTTATTAAATTAATGAGTAAGATCAATAATCAATAGAAATTCATCTCCTTTTACTATGGAGTCATGAACTCAGTAGAGTGAACCTTTGCTTGAAGGAGGACAGTGGTGGGATGTAGCTGAGGGATGAGTGTGAAAGGGCACATTCCAGCTCTCCTTCAAATGACGCAAACTGAGCAACAGAAGCAGCTTTGAAACTTTACCAGCAAAGTCTAAATCACTAATTTACAGACAGGATAGAGACAAAGTCTGGATGTGCAATCCCAGAATTTAGAAAGAAACACACACACACACACACACACACACACACACACACACACAAATGCATTTTAACCTTACAATGTAAAGCAAAGTCTTTAGTGCAGCTGCATTTTGATCTTTTTCAGCAGTGATTTACTGTCATGTAATTCAACATAGCATCATGGTAGTTATAAAGATGATAAAGAACCGTCAAGCTGTAGAGCTCTGTAGCAGTGTCAAACAGCAAAGGCCAGCATGAGGTGGAGAAATAGAAAAACTTGAGGGAAAGACTGAAGCAGTAGTAGTTCTGGGAAGGGGATGCTGTGGAATAAAGATAATTTCAGTATAACTGGTCCAGTTCTGGACTTCACAGCCTTCCCAAGGGTGAATGGCTTGATAAAGAGAAGAAATCTGGTCTCCATAGGAGAAAACAACACCTGGTTGGGTCTAGGCTCCAAAGATGAGCATGATAAATGAGAAAGATTACAAGATCTCTAAGAGAATTTGTATTCCAACCTGGTTAGACAATGGCAACAGGACAAGACCTCTTTTCACCTTGCCCTGTAGATCTGCTCTGGAGCCAAAGCAAAGATAGCTGGAAAGGAGAGCTCTTGGCTTTCCATGGCGGAGTGGTCAAAAGAGGATGAAGTTGATGAGGAAACAAGAGAGAAAGGAAGGAATGAAAAGATTCATAAACATTCCTTCCCGATTCAGACCGCTGTCTTTTTATCCTTTAGTTACACTACTTTTTTATTCCAGTCTCTGTTGCCTAAGTCAGAATCAGAAGGCGGGGTGGGGAAAAGACTTTAGCTGTTATTTGCTCTGAAGCAATTACCTCTGCTGTGGATCATCTGCTCCAAAGCAAATATCATCTTCCCTTGGAATTTTTCCATGAAAAAAAAATCTGTAGGAAAATCTGTCTTAAACACGTAAACTAAGAATAATTAAGTCTGAGCCTAGCAGTCCTGTCCCCTAGTCTGTAGCTCATTTAAAGTCTCAGCTTGTCCTGGGATGGGAGCAGAAGAGAAGACGCTAAGAAAACCTAACTGCTTTGGATATTCCCCAAAATCTAAAGTAAGGCCAACAGAATTGTTCTGAGATATAGTTACCATGCATATCAGACCAATCTGGTACTCCTGTATGAATTGCTGGTAGCAGGATCAGGCTGTGTCTGCCATAACAGTAATATGGCAAGTAAGAATAAGTACATTTTGGCATAGATGACTTCTGCGGGAAAATGTTCTAACTCTTCTCCTGGCTTCCACAAATGCTTAATGCCCCTGTAATATAACTGTTCTGTGTGTGAAAATGCAGATCTCTCCTTCTCAGAAACACAGCTAATACCTCTTCTCAAAGTACTGGCTTTAATCAGTATAACAGAAATACAGATAGGTATATAAAAAAGGGATAAGCTATTGACCCTTCTAAAATACAAGACATTTTGTCATTAAGTTTGATAAAACTGAGGCTTTAGCCAATGAGACTCAGGAACACTCCTTGAGTGCTTAAGATATTTGGGTGGACTGCTGTGTTGATCTGTAATAGCATAGCAGATGGTCAACATGAGCCAGCAGCATCCAGAAGAATATGTCCCAGCTGGACGTACTCATGGTGTGTTCATGCACTCAAGGAGACTACTGGTGCTTGGATCCTGGGGAGGGGAATGGCTTTGAGGTTTTGCTTGATTCAGAAAGTAAGCTGGAGATGGGCATGTGGGCGTGCGCGTGTGTGTATCCTTTCCAAAATGACCCTCTCATCACAAAAGAGCTGAAGTGCTTACAAAACTAACACCACTGTCGTGCCTTGATCAGCCATGGCATGTGCTGACATGGAGTGTGGCTCCCAGAAAAGTCTTGTCTTCCTGCCAACTCCATTTCAACCATTTCTGTCATCAGAGAGGAAACTATAACCACTGTGGTGAAGAACCCAAGACAAAAGGGAAGGGTTTCTCCTGCACGGCCTTCTTCAGGTTATTCGCCTTCCCGCTCCCCAAGAGCAGAACCAATTCCAGAACCAGTCTATGTGTCAAAGCTCAGGCAGCCAGTCCACAGGCATGAGCAGGAGGCCACGCTGAAGTCCGCTGTTCCCATGCTTTTTGTTACTGAACCAGAGGACAGGCAAGGAGCAACAGCTAGAGATATTGTCATAGAGACCACGGTGGAGGAGCAAAAGCCCAAATGGGTTGAAGTTGAAGAAATAATTGAATTCAAGGTGAAAAAACCCCCAAAGCCAACAAGGAAAAGAGGGTCTTCCCCAGCAAAACAGGAGAAAGATGACTCAGGGGTGTTAACGTTCACTTTTCCCAGCTCTAGGCCTAGGCGTTCCCCAGAAGATGATCCAAACACCAACAACTCCAACAATAAGTTGGTGGAACAGTCAAAATCTTCTTTACCCCAAGATAGTCTCTCTGATGTTGACATCCAGCCCCTGGCATACGCAACGGCTCAGGAGGGACCTCCAATCAGCAGTGAAGACAGAAGTTCTCCCTGTGGATCTGAACAGCTAGGAAGCAATTCATTTTTTGATTGTGGAACAGAAGGAAAGGGCTGCGCACAGGAAACAAGTGCTAGCTATGTTTCAGAAGTCACTTCCCCACTGCTTGCATGTGGGGGTGAGCCCTTGGTCTTCAGTTTTGAGACAGGTGCTGTAGACAAGTCTGAACTTCTGTTCTCACCAGTAAGCCCGGAGGTTAAAGAAGAGGCAGATGAATTAGACGTATCCTGGCCTGCTGTAGAAGAGATACCAGAAGTAGTGCAAGATATGCTTCGAGAAGAGGATAATGTTGTTATAGTCGATGAACCAGAGGATCTGCAGACAGATGACATTAGCACCCGGGACTGCAAAATCCTAACCCACAATGGAAAAGTACTAACTTTGGAGGATCTTGAAGATTATGTTCCTGAGGAAGGTGAGACCTATGGGTGTGATGATCAGAGCCATACAGCTGACAAACCCTGTGAGATCTCAGTGCTCCAGACAGAGATTAATGAGCCAACGATTGGAAAGCCAGTTCTGCTGAACCTGGGGAGACATGTTGTTTCCAAGCCAAGGCAGAGATTTTTCAGCAAGTTTGAGGAGCACGTTCCAGGAGGTGTGTTTGTGTCAGCCTCTAGAGTAACTGGTGTGCAGTCTGTAGGACCGTCAAACATCTCCTTCCATGTCAGTGATACCTGCATGGCCGCGGCGCCTGGAGTGCGTGCATCAACAGCTTCTGCTGCTCCCTCCTTCACAGTGAAGCCATCGTTCTGCACCGAAGTCCAGCTCTCGGCAGACAACGGGCAATCAAGTTTTAAAACCGAAGTTTCCACGAGAACCCTCAGCTATGGGACAGTTGGCGAGCCTGTAACGTTGCATATCAGCACAGAAGACCTCTCCCAAAGCTGAGCAGATACAAGCATGATTTTTAATACCAAAGAAAACAGTATTGCAAAAGAAACAAAACATTCTAGGTGAAGGGAATTGGTGGTGAGGATTGCAAGGAAACATGTTAAAGGAAATACCTTTGAGAAAACGTATTTAAATATGCAGAGCTTTTCCAGTCTTAAAGGGAACATGTGTGTCAGATCAGTTGGTAATTTTAAAAGCTTTGGTGAAGGTGAGCAAATATCATTCCATAGTGGAACAGTGATGGTAGGTTTAGGAAAAGCCTGATTCTCCTGTTTGTGATGAAAATATAAATGACATTTTTGCCATGAACTTAAATATGATTTAAAGTGCTAATTTGTAAATTATGGTATAGCAAGAAGGTGAAAGTATCTAATCTTTTCAACATCCTTCAGCAGCCAGGATGGGTGCAATCTCTTACTACTGTAAATGCCAGAAGGTCATGCAACTTCACACTGCTTTGACTCTCCTGTGTACTTTTGACACCAAAAATTACTTTTTAAACTTTTCAACATGCACAGTCTAGTTAAAATTGTTCTGGACTTTTACTGCAAAATCAAGCATATAGGAAGTACTGTATGTACTAGGAATGTAAAAGGCCACTTTTGGCTGAAATCCTGTCTTGCCTGAAGTCAGTGGTCAAAGTCCCATTGATTTGAGGAAGACAAGGATTTCACTATCCTTTTCATCCGAAGTTACAAAAAGACCATCTTTTTAAAATTACTGTTTTCAAGTCCACTTCCTAGTTGTCTAAAGACATGTCATTATTCTGCATCCAAGCATTGTGGATTTATAAACCTTATCTGTTAAGATATGGACTTTCCTAATGTGCACCAAAAGGGTAAAAGATAGCTGAAGATGCCTACTGCAACTGTATTCAGAAGCTATTAAATATAAAGAATGACAAAATTGGTCTTTGTGATGAAGTGTTAGAAGGATAAACTGCAATATTTGATCTCCTGTACATGCCAGTGGTTAAATGTTACTATTAATATGTTGATGGTTAATGACTCCTAAATTTGCTAAGAGGAATTTGCCACTGAGCTACACCAAAATACAAGAGCAGGAAGACAATTTACAAAAAAAAAAAAGGAAAGAAAGAAAGAAAGAAAGTGAGCTTTAATACAAATAGCTGGTTGAAAATTATACCTGATTATAATGTTATAATGAATTGGGCTGCTTTGAAGCACTGTCAGTTCCAACTGCATCATATCACTGTAGCCATGTATGTTTAGATGTGCTGTAGATGCCACGTTGGGTTGAGTTGCCCTGGAACTTAGCCTAGGAATAGGCAAAGGAAGTTTAGGCTAGAAATATGAGTAAGAACATGGTTCTTCAAAGGACTGAACATGGCCCATTCCTCTTGGCTTCACCAAAAATGGATATTGCATAGATCTTCCAAAAGTCGCTCAGTCCTGGAAAGTAGTGGGCTCATGGGCCCTAATATTGGCCCAGCCAAATATTAGTTGAAGTCAGCTGGAGTTTGTCCTTGCTCTCAATAGGACCAAGCACTGACCCTGTCTATCTGACAGAGATATGAGACGAGAAGGTTGACATCTTTTCCCAGCTGAGTTGTGTGCAGCAAATATTTTCTTTTGGATGGTAAAGGGAAACCACAAATGCTCAGACATGGCTGAATTTCTAACTGGCCCAATGGGGACTGAGTGAGTTTTTGCCTTGGAAATGCTGGTGCGTAATGGTCTGTCTCCTCGTTTTCCAGCTAGGTAATACCATGAAACTTGTTCTAGAGTCCTCCAGGTGATATTCCCACTAAGAGGGATTGAATTTAAGAAAGGTGCTTGTAGAAAAGAATAGTTTTCTTTTTTAATTATTATTATTATTATTCTCTCCTCTGTCTGTACCTTGACTGTGTGGTGACTGAAATGAATGCGTTAATTTGGCAGCCTTTTTCATTGCAGTATCTGGACAGAATATTGTGTGTAATAACATGTGCACTATCCTCATGATATACAACACATTTCCAGTGACTACAAGTGGTGAAAGAAATCAAGCCTCTGTAGTGTTATTCTCCTGTTTTTGAAAAACAACTCTTTTACTTACACTGTTCATTTTATAAGCAAACAATACAATGTAGATTTATTAATGTTTTTTCAGATATTGCACTGTATATTGGAAAATAGCAGACATACGACATGGAAATCCTTTTAAAGTGGAGAAAAAATTTCTTATTGGAATTGATTCTCATCTCAGTTTTTTTCAGTATCAATCCTGAAAATTCCACATGTCTAAGTGGTTTTGATTCATTTTCTACATAGATGCTGCTGAGAAAAGAATCTATCCTCTAATAATCTTTAAAAATATATATTAATCCGTAAGGCAGATCCAGATGTAAAAAGTAATGTGGAGATTTCCTCCTGATCTGGTTGATGCTTGTTTTGTTTTTCAAACAAGCATGAAGGTTTTCATTCAGATGGTCATATAATACTATATTTCAGTTCACTAGGTCAAAGAAATTAACACCTGTTTACATTTTCTTTTGAAATCTAAGCAAAAGAGAATTAAGTGAAAGGAATTTTTTAAAATCCTAGGTAAGACTGTTCAAAAACTGAAAGGTTTATGAAAAGTCTGTTATATTTATTTTCAGAATATTTTCCTAGAGTTTAATACTTATGCTTGTAAGTGATTAAACTGTGTAGATAACTAATGAGACGTGTGGGGATTTATTTTGTGTAGGTGAAAACTACATTTTGTGTAGTTTAATACACCTGGTATTAAACTGGTGTATTAAAAATTTTAATACAAAGAATGTTTTATTATAATTCCAGCAGGAAAATTAAACTAATTCCTGCAGGAAAATTTAAAAAAAAAAAAAAAAAGAAAGAAAAGAAAACCTCAGTTGTCTTGAGATACCAAACAACAGGGTAAAAAAAAATGAATTGCAAGATATGTTCAATGCTGAATTGATACCAATAAATGTTTTGTGTTAGCTGTTAACTTAATTTGGTGGTTTTCTGTGTTTTTGTTTCTGTGTATTTGTTTGGTGCTCTACCAGCTAGTTCACTTCTCTCATAAACTTCAGCAGGAGGTAGTTTGTGAGAACTTGAGAGCATTCATTTAGTTGGGCTCTAACTGCAATTTTTAGGGATAGTTCTGGAAGGGTTGAAGCAGAACCTGTTTTTTCAGGGTAGTTCTCACTCAGATTTCAAGTTGGATAACTGTGGGCAGCGCTCATGCTCTTGCATGCTTCTTCAGGGCTGAACTGGAACTTCAAAATATGCATCGGTGTCGCGGTGTTGGTTTGGGGCCTAGGAGAGACGGGACAGAATGTTTCCATATTACGTTTTGGAACAGGAAAATACCTGTCTCCCACACCGCGGTGCTATTTTGACTTGCCTAAATTCAAACTCCTCGTTTTGGTAGCATGATTCTTTGTGCCATCACTAAAAGGAAAGGGGTTGGATTAGCAGTGTGGGGAAGCTCTGGATCCTGTGGTAGCTCATGGGCCAAAATAACCTCTGCTTTGTCAGTTCCCTTAACTTGAGCTTAAAACACCACTGGTTGGACCTAGAGGTGCACGTGTCTGATGCAATGTTGACTTTGACTGAAGCTGTGCTTGCCCCACAGCCACCACAGTTGTTAACAACTGTCAGGACATCCCACTGGCTCACATATATTTCATATAAAACATTTTTGCCCTGTTCTGATTGTGTTATACCTGTTTGTCCAGGGGACAAAGAGGAAGTAGATCCATTTGCCAAAATATTTAATTGACTTGACCATGATGCCATAATTAAATTAATCCTAATTAAATTGAAATATATTTTCTCCTCGAGATATTGAGTGCTTCCTTTATTTCTAGATGGTTCAGCTATTAGCAGCTGCCCAGCAGCTGACAGCAGCAGCTCTCGGTACTCATGGCAGGAGCATCAAGGAATCACAATATTTATGTAGAGAAATATTTAGGCATCTTCCATCCAGATCTGTGCTGATGAACAATGATGGGTTGGTGGGAAATGGAGGGACTAAAACTTTTTTTTTTTTTTTTTTTTTTGCATCAGCAGGCCCAGAACTGAAATTTTGCTCATGCAAAATATAGATAATAAAAACAAAAATTCAATGAGATGTGTCTGCCTGATGCAAAGGCAGACTTTAATTTTCACCTGCTGCGATCCATAATGAGAATTCATTTTCTCAAGGATGGGAAATGAGCAGAATCAAAATGGGAGTTTCCTCTGTGTAAATAGCAACACACAAGTCAGAGACAAACCTAAAATCAGGTGAGGACTGTGGGAATCGAGCCCATTTCTGCAGCAGAATTTCTTTTGTTTCTCCATTTTGAGCTTTTGTTTCCTCTGACAAACCTGCCAAAGAAAAACATCTAACTTTTCACGTTTAATAAAAAATCCCAACTTCAGGAAAAATATCTGAGCTTCTCATGGGATAAGGATGGACAAACTCTAGGAAAATAAAAAAAGCAAGGAGAAGCATTTGTTTTCTGAGATAGTTTTGTATAGATTTGGACTTGGCAGGGTAGTCATCGTGGCTATTTGCCACTAATTATCATTTCTCCTAACAGCTAGAAACTCACTTTATGGGCATTTTGGTGGACATCTGCAAGGTGGGAAACACATTTCCTTGTTTGTATGCAAGTGTCCTTGTATTTTCTGTTGGCGTGGTCCCTCTCCTTGCATGTTGGCTCAAAAGACTGTAGAGCTGGGATTGTGGAGCTTGCCAAAAAGGCAACCAGAATGCTTTTTCTACAACCCATGGGAAGTTTTTCTTTCTTATTTCTATGGAAAATGTTTTTTAAATACTAAAAGCTTTGGCACCAAAATAGAGTATTCGGAAATGAAGCTTTTTAGCCAGTTTTGTCATAACGCAAAATGTGGTTTGAATTGTCCCTCTTCCTTTGCAAACCATCTCAAGGACATGATGAGAAGCCTTAATCTGGCACAGACTTTGTCTGTTTTAACGTGTATTTGAGGATATTGCTAGATACTGTCTCTTCCTTTGTTGCAACTTGTCAAGATTAGTGGAAAGTTTTGGGCAGGAGATTGGACTAGATTATCTCTTGAGGTCCCTCTCAATCTGAATTATCCTGTTCTATCCTAATCCTATCCATCTTCTTCTGACAGTGCTGATTGGGAATGAAACTACAGTATTTGTTCATGGAGTAGATGTTCAGCAAAGATGCAAATTTGAGCAGTCATTTATTTGTTTCAAAAGCTTTGGTCTTCTCTCTACCCTCAAGATGTTGAGTTTCTTGAGATTGGAATACTCACCAGCCTCTATAGGGCCTTGCAATGGCACAGTCCTCTACAAATACTCACATTTCAGCTGGTTAGTTCGGTACCTGCTCACTCCTCCTTCTCCTTTTCTACTGGAATAACGTTTTCTTTGCACATAAGGCTCCATATCAGTACAACAGGGCACAGGTGGATTCAACCTCCTGGTCTTGAAAGGGTTATTTTTGTCGGAGCAGTCCACATAGAGTTGAGTGTGGAGCTGGCCTCCTTGGCTGCTTGTTACCACCCGTGTTCAGCCCGTCATCTGAGGGGAGGCTGAACGTTGTGCACAGGATGGTGCTGAGCTCCTTGTTGCAAGTCCTAGCTGGGGTCCCAGCTACTGGGTTTTCGGCATCAGCTCCCTGCTCTAGGGGGTGGGGAGAAGGGCAAAACTGCAAATATTTCCTCTGGTTGTGATGGATGGGATGATATTGATCCATTCCTTTTACTTTGGAGAGAGAAAAGCTGTTCTTCTCATCTATAGGAGAGACTTCCCCGCAGTCAGAGATGGAAACTTCTGTCCAGGCCTCGCTTGAACGCGCTGATAAGGAGATCAAGACAGCTCTGAGGAAACTCGTGGATTCGGCATCGCTGCTTGTGACCCTCCCGACAGGAGCAAGAGGTGGAGCTGATGGTCGCGGTCTCCTTGAGTCCGTGCATTCTGCCTGCCAAGAAGCGGGAACTGGTTCTCCTCTGGTAGTTCATGAAGCCAGTACCCAAACCCAAATTACTGCAGGGGATGGTAGGTCTGGAATTAAGCTCGAAAATACCTTATGGAAGGAAAGTCAAGAGAGACAAAAATGCTAAACTCACCAGTAACTTTTTTTCTAATTTTTTTTTTTGTTTGTTTCTTTGTATTCTGAAGCTTCAGGTTAAGAGGGAGCCTTCAGACACCACGACACCTGGGGCTGTGGGCTGGGGATAGACTGGACAGAAGCTTTGCTTCTTACCTAAGCAGTGTTTAGTCTGACACCTGACTGCAGTTGGATAGGGGATTTCTCCAATTCTGAAATTTTTAATCTGGTCTTGTTTAAAGTCTTAAGATTTTTTTTTTTCCATTACATTTTCTGATGTTATTTGGTTTGAGATAAGAGAAGGATGGTTGGAATTTTCTTTCTCTTTTTCTCTTTCTTTATTATTTATTTATGTATTTATTTACTTATTATTAGCCATTAGCAAGCTAGAAATTTGCTTAAACCTCCCCTTATCAGCTGCCATGGATTTTCTAAGATCTTGGGCATAACAACTTCACTTGCATTTCACTAATACTGAAAATTTAATAGATTACTCAGCAGTTGCCCTGTGATTAAAACGCATGATATGTGTGATTATGTCTTGCTAGAAGAGTTTGGGTTTCATGTCTGTGTTTCTTTTAAAAACAACAGCTTGTCTAAATGGTAACTCTTCACATCAAGTCAGAATAACTGTCTTTAAACCAATGTAACCTAAAAAGAACAGTGTTAAGTAGCCTTCATTCTATAGTGTCCAGATGCTGTTTAAAAAATGGATTTTTTTTGTCTAAAACTGAACAGGAAGAGAGAGATTTCATGGAATCAGACCCAAAAATCCCACATGAAAAATGAATAGGCCTCTTTTTTAGTGGAAAATTGTCCATGAAAATAACTCTCTGGTAAAGCAGAATGAGACAAAAACCATCAGAAACAGAATGCCAAATAAGACAAACATATCTAAATGGAGCAGTTTTTCAGTCCTTTCACTTGAAGGTGTTGTTATCATGGGAAATTTTTTTAATAAATTGGAGACTTCACAACTGTCCTTTATCACATACCTTCTTTAAAAAAGAGGCAAATATTTCCATAGCACAGGCTATAGGAAAGCGCAGGCACATTTCCCACCCACCTGTGTGCTCTCTGATCCTGCCAGGCATGCTGTGAGTAACCCTGTTTTTCATACTCGTAGAACTCTCTGGAAATTGCTGCTTTTTTAACATTTACCTTTCAGTCATCATGATTCTTATTGTGTCCCCACTGTCTGCCTTTCCTGTTTGTGCTTCTTAGTGTTTCCTCAAAAACAAGTTGGTTTTGCCCAGTCACTATCGTTTCACCTCAGTTTCTCAGATGTTCAATCCCTTTAACTGCATGATGTCTTCTCAAAACTGCCAACTTCTATCCTTAGCTCTGGTGATCACCTTGGCTCAAATCAGATAAGGTTTTTTGGACGTCAGGCAGAGTGAAGATGGTCTCCAAAGACTTACTGTGATTTAAGGTGTGCCTTCATCACTGACATGTCAATCTTGCCTTATTTTTGCTGCCAGACAAAGCACAAAGCCAAATTCCAGCTGAAGAACCAAGTGCAACAGAACCCAGGCCTGGTCCTTGCCCCAGAGATGCAGCTTCTGGAGCGGAAAGGACTCAGGAATGCACAGTTCCCATCGGCAGGTAAATTCAGATCCTACACACATATTTCTGAACATGCCAGACTGTGTTTTAAGAGAAACAACTTGTAGGTAAGGGAGTAGGTGGTGACTCAAGCTGATTCTTTTGTGTTTAGTATCATCCTTAGACTTTTGTTAACTTTTGTGCCATGAAAGAAGGATGGATAAGGTTGGGGAAAAAATAATTCCCCAAAGAAAATGTTTTTGTATTAAATTTAAGGAATAATGATTAAATTGAGAATCTAATCCTATATCTGGGTAGTTGTGTGTGACTGTGTAATGATGTTTACTCTTGGTCTTCATGAAAGAGCATCACCAGCCACAGGGGCAGGAGACTGGTATAGAAGAGAAGGAGATGTGGTCTGGGATGTGCACAGTGAAGTTTATATTGAGACCACAGAAAGAACTTGTGTGTATAAGACAGAGGAGAAGACCCCAACAAGTAAGGAATAACCTTGTTTCCCTCCCCTCAATCCCATGATTGTCCCTTTGTCTTCTCTTTTGTTGATATCTCTCAATGTCTGTTTTCTAAAGTACTTGTATTTCTTGAGCAGATACTATTTATTAAACTAAAAATAGCACATAAGCCGGAAAACAGGAGGGCTAAAATGATTTTTTATGGAAATCACATTTGAATACTCGTTTTTCATCAGCAGACCATGAACAAAGTTACAGTATTGTGATGGCCACAAAACTTTGTCTTTCACCAGGTGCGCCCTACATGCAAGTGACAATAGAAGATGTACAGGTGAATTCAGGGGAGCATGCCAAATTTCAGGCAGTGATTGAAGGAAACCCTCAGCCTACTGTTTTGTGGTTTAAGGTATGTGAAAATATTTCACTGACAGAGAATAAGGACCACAGATGTGATTATAGAGCAGGATATTGGTAGGGAGTTTCTTTTATTCTTTCATCCTATGCCTTTTATACTGAGTCGAGATCTATACCTGTAGACTGTGATACTGAGATTTCAAATCTGCTGCAGTTTCCTCTGGAACCAGCAGATGTCTGTTGAGTGTTGGAGATATTTTTTTAAGTTTCTCTTTCACGAACTATTTGAGATGGGAAGGAACCTCTCAAGATTGTCTAGTCCAAGCCTACTTCTCAAGAGCTAGAGCAGGTTGCATAGGACTCTATCAAGTTGGGTTTAGAATCCATGCTCTTCAAGGATGGAGACTCCAAAACTTCTCGGGGCAATCTGTTTATGAACTACCCCCACAGTTAAAAAACATTCAGTTAAAAATGTTTCTTATGTCCAGAAAGAATTTCCTGTGTTAAAAGTTCCCTTTCATGAGAGGACAATGTAGGAACAGCCATACTCGTTCATCACAACCACTCATCTTGACCCGAGTTGTCTCCAGTGTCACTGCAGCCCCTTCAGTAGGGAAGTTGTTTATGGGCAGAAAGTGGATAGGTGCCATCAAGATGCCTGAGAGCTGCCAAGATGTGTGCTGCAGTCCTGGGGTCAGGGATCAGAGTCAAATTTTGTTCCAGTGTAACAAGGATCAGCTCAGAGACCAAATTTTAATGGGGGAAAATAATGTAGTTTCACTTTATCTGTTTTAAATGTCATCAGGGATTTTATTGCCCAGTCAGGCAGTCTAACAGGATCCTTCTGCAAATCATCATAATCTCCCTGTGTAAATGGTGTCATTCCACTTCCTACCACTGAGTCTCCTTTCAGGTCACACATGACTATTCTAAGCAGCACAAGGGCCAGCACAGGCTGGAGACCAGGCAGGAGTTAAATAGATGTTCTCTGTGCTCCTTTGGCTTGGCTGCCTCCTGCATGATGCCCTGGGAGAATTGGAGGGTAAACCACATAGCCCTGAAGGTCTCCCCCAAGCCTTTTCCCTTATGAATGAGATATTAAACAAAAACTGATAATAAACAACCTTGAAGCTGAACATCACTTAGCTGTGGGGGACTTCTTCAGTCAGCATTTTATTAGTGAGATTTGCTAGCCTAAATATTTAAAAGATTTGTATTTTAGCCCCACTGGTGTATCTCACACCATAAAGGGGATTCTGTCTGGATTATCAGGACCAAAGTGTCATTTTTTTTCTCTCAGGGCACTTCCTTGTTGACAGACAGCCACAGGATCCATCAAGTGAAGGAAGGAATGACATATTGCTTAGTCCTGGACAATGTTGTCTCGGAAGATGGTGGTGTTTATACCTGTGTTGCCAAAAATGCCGGAGGGGAGGTTTTGTGCAAAGCAGAGCTTATCGTACATGAAGGTAACTTAATCCTTTCAGCTCCACAAGATGCTTTCAGCAGCATTACAAAATATATTCTGTCTTAATCTTTTTTCTGGTACTCATATCTCTGCTTGGCATCTGCATTCTACCAACACAGTAAGATCCAGTGAGGGTAAATAATGAACTACAGCTATGAAGAAATAAAGGATTTTTTTTTTCTTTTTTTGAGATTACATAATGAGTCGATGCAATGGACCCCAGAGGTAAGTGGGGCCATATCTCTGCTGTTCCACAGTTTCTCCTGGTTCTTCTGATTTATGTGAATTTACAGCCCCAAAAAGTCCATGGTGGGCAGACTGTCTCATCAAACAGCTTCACCTAATTGTGTCCCAAAGCTTAGAGAAGGGTCCTGATAATTTTCCATGCCTTATGTTGTCCTCTTGAGTTTTGCACATTGTTTGCAAGGCATTATAATCTGTATATTAATCCTTACTTTTTTTTTTTTGTTGACAAAGTTAAGAAAGACCAAGCAGCAAAGAAAGTGGCCACCCGAAGAAAACTCCACTCTCTCTATGAAGTTAAGCAGGAGATTGGAAGGTAAATTGCTTTCCCAGCTTTAGAGCATGCTTGCAGGGGAATATCTAACTTCTCATCTGAGCTACTGCCTCGATATAGAGCAAGTCGTTGTCTAAAGAGTCTGAAAGTCAGAAGCACTCGTCTCTGCTCTCTGAGGAGTGTTGGAAAGAGTGCTAATGCTGTCTAGGCAAAGTGGTGCCCAAAACATACCTTAAGAACATACCTTAAGAGCTCCCACAGAGGAAACCCAGCAACCTCCACGTAGTACCTGCATTTGCTTAGTGGAACAGCAGCACCGTGACAGATGCCTGTTGGCCCGCATGGATGAGGCCAATGTGTGATGACCTGAAAGCCTTGTGTCAGCCAAGCCCCACTTCCATCTAAAAGATTGATCAAGCAAGCTTGCATCACCTGAAACAGCTTTTGCTCTCCTTAAAGGTGTTTGTTTGGTTTTGGAGGCAGCCAGAAGAGGGCAACGTTGCCTCGCACACAGGAAAATCAGCTTATTTTGTTGGAGACTTGAAGCCCTGAACAGTAGGCTGGGACTTGGAAAGGTCTGCAGCTCCTGATGAACCAAGTCTGAGCAGGGTTTATCCTTTAATTTTACACAGGGGCTGCTTCAGCTTCGTGAAACGAGTTGTGCATAAAGCGAACAGAGTGTCCTGCGCTGCCAAATTCATACCTCTGCGAAGCAAAACGAAGGCTCGAGCACATCAGGAGAGGGATATTCTGGCCCCTCTGTCCCATGATAGAATCACGAGGCTGCTGGACCAGTTTGAAACACGGAAAACCCTCATTTTGATCCTGGAGTTGTATCCTTTTCCGTGCTGCTTTTCTGCAGAGACTGGGAAGTATTAGGCAGACCTCCCTGATAAATTACAGAACACAAATGAGGATTTACCTCTAGCTGCATTTTCCCTTAATGCCTTTGCAAGGTGCTCCAGCGAGGAGCTCCTCGACCGTTTGTTCAAGAAGAGCGTTGCCACTGAAGCAGAGGTAATATTCTCTCATTTCAAAGTCCAGGATTGGTGGGTACCACCTTGCTTCTCCCTTAGCAAAAATAGTAGCTTCCAGCTGCATTTTCAGCATCAGGAATATCTTTATGAATCAGTGATAATCTGTCAAAACAGGGTCAATATTTTAAAAATTGCCTTCTTTCCTTACCAGATTTTTTTAGGGGAATGACTAGAAACAGCCACTGTTTTTGAGCATATGCATTGCATTCAGCCCAACATAGACTGTACTTTTCTATTAACATTCCCTTTTTCTTGCCCTCTGTCAGCTCGAGCTCCTGGATCTTGTTTTTTTGTTTGTTTGTATTTGTTTTTTATTGTGACTTTACTTGTTTCTGGNAGACTGTACTTTTCTATTAACATTCCCTTTTTCTTGCCCTCTGTCAGCTCGAGCTCCTGGATCTTGGTTTTTTTTTTGTTTGTTTGCATTTGTTTTTTATTTGTGACTTTACTTGTGTCTGGTCCCTTACAGTCTCCAAGTCAAGCTGAGATGATGGTTGCTAAAGTTTTTGAAGATCCTGTGTGCTCAAAGAGCAAAAAGCTTCCCATCACCCAAGGTGTCGTAGCCACCTGTCCCATAAATACTGCTAAAATTGATTTTTCTCAGAAATACTTTAAGAAAATGTCACAGCACACAGGTTCATTCAGTGTGCTAGTACCTCGTTCACATTTTATTTCACCTACAATGTAAGAAGTTCATTCCAATTTTTAAAATATTTCTAGTTCAACCTCTGCTTCAACCTCACACATATAAAAGGTGGCTGGAATCAGGAATCTTCTTCAGTTTTAATTGTTTAATGATTAATTGTTGAATAATCAATTTCATTTTTAGGTCAAATTGTATATCAAGCAAATTTTGGAGGGAATCAAGTATCTTCATGACAACAACATTCTTCATTTGGACATTAAGGTAATGTGCAATGGCAAGGCACCTGTTGGTCAGGGAATAGGTGTTTCTTATTTGAATTGTTTATTTGCAACTTAAAATACTGCTTTCTTTCAACAGCAACAAGAAAAAATAACCTTTTGTTTTCTCTCTTAGCCTCTGAATATCCTCATGGTTTATCCTGAAAGGGAAGACCTCAAGATCTGTGACTTTGGGTTTGCTCAGAAAATCACTCCTTATCAGCCTCAGTACAGCAAATACGGATCTCCAGAGTTTGTTGCCCCAGAAATTGTCTCCCAGTCACCAGTGTCAAAAGCAACTGATATCTGGTAACTGACATCTTTTAAAATACATTTAGCACTAAATAGCATGAATTTGGAGCCTCCAGATTAAAACAGATGTTTCCTTAGGAATATATAATTCATCCTTAGGGTAATTTACTGCAGTGTGGTTTGTTGTGCAGAAATGTTTCTATTGATCATATCCGTGATGTTTGCAATATGCCATGTTCTTATAGGTATAAAAATGGCATTAATGATTGCGTTATGCTGTAGGTTGGTAAAGCTGGTGAAATTAATAAAGCAGTGTCCATTAATCAAGCAGTCTCCATTAATCATTTCTTAGATAAATAGAATAGCTGGTAACTGAAAGGGACATTGGGAATCGAAGACACATCAGGGTACTTTAGAGATTCTTCTGTCTGGTTTGGTCAACCGTTACTGAACTCAGTTCAACTCAATTAATTACAACTAATTAATGCCAAGGAGCATTTAGAGAAGGTGATCTTTGTTACACAGGCACCAACTAGAGACGATGTTCCTAAGAGGGTTAAAAATAAATAAATAAAGCAAAATCTAAAATATGTTTTATGCATTTCAAGCCTTCTATGTATATCTTAAAAACACAGAAATGATCAAGACCAATTTTTAAAAATGTTTTTCTGATCACAGTCAAATGTTTAATGCTATATAGCTAAATAGTTTATACAGCTAAATAGTTTATATAGTATATATAGCTAAATAGTTTAATGCTATATATAGTTTAATGCTAAATAATTTATAGTTTAATAGTTTAATACTAAATAGTTTAATGTTATATAGCTATATAGTTTAATGCTATGTAGCTTCAGCTAAAGAGAAAAGAAAAGCTGTGGCTTTGGGGATTTATTTTCCCTTGAAAAGTGAGCAAGTGACAGGAAAAAGGGGCTGTATGTTTGCAGAGGGAGAAACAATGACTGACTTTAGTGTTTCCTTTCTCCTCAGGGCTGTTGGAGTCATCACATACTTAAGGTAAATAACCCTGCTTGAAGAGACTCATTCAATATCGTTTAGTCCCAAGTTTGTCAGAGCCTTCAGCACCTTCAATGGGAGTATCTGAGTGAGGAATTGAGTCCCTCCAGGATGAGGGCAATTCCTTGTGTTTTCTCCTTTACTCTTTCCAGTTTGGCAAGGACTTTGGTGAGACTGCACAGACTCCCTCATGAGTCAGCTTCAGTTTTCTCCTTGCCCATTCTTGCAGTCATCCTTCTGTAGCTAGCTGTGCAAAACCAAGCCTTTAATTTGTTATGGGAGAAACAGGAATAAATAACTCAGTTAAGTGCCTTGTAATTGGACTGAAAAATGCTCAGTGGGTAAACATGCAGCTCACCAGTATTGTGCCCCATGCATTAAGACCCTCAGGCACTTCAAAGCTCTGTGTAAGCATTTGTGTTTCTTCCAGTCCAATGGCAAATAAGAGTCTAAAGTCCATCTCTTTTTACGTTATGGTGTTAAGCCTAACATGCAAGTCTCCATTTGCTGGGGAGAACGACAGAGGAACCCTTCTAAATATCCAGAATGGCGAGATTTCCTGGACCCTTCCTGATTTCGTTCACTTGAGTGAAGATGCAAAGGATTTTGTAAAACGGATCCTGCAGCAGCGCCCCGAGTGAGTGCCTTTCCGTGCTTCCCCCGCGCAGGGTGCCAAGACTCTCAGCTAGGGCTGAGCTCAGCATGAGCTGAGCTTCTCTATGCCCCAATTCCAACTCTTCTTCATTCATTGCTCAGGAAATGTTTGCCTGCAGGTTGCAAAATGAATCTGCTTCTATAAGATGATCGCCTTGCTCCCAAGTCACTCCAAGGAGAGGAGTTTCTGAAAACTTGGAAAAGTGGGGAAGCATTAGCAACTACCTGAGTTCAAGAGAGTTATGTAGGAATTAAATAATATGATCCACGTTTGTTAAGCACTTTTAAGTACAGGAGTAGGCTTGAAGGCATGAATGCTTGCCTTTAATTTCATTTATATACTTTTTGTCTGGTACCAGAATTACTTTTTGCTCTCATTACCTGGGGGGTCAAATTCGCTTCTAGGACTGGTCTTGACTCCCTTATAGAAGCTCTCTGCAAAGGGCCGTGGGAACCTTTAGGCAGGGAACCTTAATGCAAGAAATCTTTCCAGTACTGAAAAAAGAAAGGTTGTGCTACATTGTGGTAATTTTGGTTTCAAAGACTCAGTGCTGGCTTTGCTCCAAAACGCCAGCCCAGAGCCATACCCAGATTTGTGTGTTTGTACATGCACACGTCCACGCAGTGCAGGCAACTCTCTGGACAATCTTGCTATGATTCTTTAAAGTGACTTGCTCCTAAAAGGGTCATCTTTTCTCTTATCAGAGCCAGGCCTAGTGCTTTGGACTGTCTGTCCCACAAGTGGTTCATGGTAAGTCTTGGTTCTTTATAGAATCATTAAAAGATTAAGACCCTGGAGGGGCAGCTCTCACTGTCCTATGCAGAAGCTCAGGCCCAGCTTTCTGGAAGTAAAAGTCACTATGGGTTTTTTTGCTAGGATTTCTGTCCTTTTCAACAATAAACATTCCTACTGATGTGAACAGATATAACATGTCTGTGTTGAAGCTGTGTCTTTGCAGAGAAAAATTATGGTTTATATTCAAATGCCTGGAATCTGTAGTGTAGGGAAGGAGGTGGGTTTTTTGCTTGTTTTATTTATTTATTTATTTATTTACTAAGAACTGAATTCACATATGCATTGGACAGAGCTTGCTTTTATTCTGAAAAGCTGTTCAATGTTTTCTAAGTTTAGCTATGAGAGGGATTCTGGGATTGGTCTGTTATAATGAAACAAGTGAGTATTTAAATTAAACAATTTCAGAGCGAAGGAGTCCTAAAACCTTCTCAGGATATGAGCTCAGGCCTTTTTAATCAATGTTCTTTTTGCTCATTCTGCTTTTAATTTCATTTTTGACAGCATAATCTCCCCCTTGAATCAGCTCATTTCATTAATACCAAGCAGCTCAAATTCATTGTGGCTCGAAGCAAGTGGCAGGTAAGCAGGCCTAAACCTATGTTTTTTGGTCTTTCTTATATTTCTTTTTAACTATGTTTACATCCTTCATAGTCTGTTGGGCTAGGACAGTGAGTGCAGCAGAGATCTTCTCAGGTGGGCTCTGATGGGGGAATAAACCCTGGGCAGAGTGCCCAATGGATGGAGATAATCCAGGCTGTTACTGCAGCCGTAGATAACTCTGATAAGGTCATTAGCCAATGTTTATAAAAGTCCTGGTTATAATAGTTTATAATGTTTATAATAGTGTGATGTTTATAGTAGTCCTGCTATTAGGATGCTCATTAATTACAGAAAGTACCCATGAACCTGTCATTAAATTTTGGCTTTTCCTCTGGGATTTTTTTTTGGAGGGAGGGGCAATATTTGTGATATTCATGCACTTACCTTTTTAAGCATTTTGTTTCCTTTCTAATTCCTTTACTACCTACTCATATGAGAGCAGCCAGATTTCACAGAAATATGCAGGTATACTGTAAAGTAGGATGTTGAAGTTAAAGCAACTGAAGAACATACATGTACTAAATTATCTGCTCTAATGACAGTACCTACAGAATACATAGCTGTGTCTGTGTTAGCTACCCTAGCCTGTCTATGTAATCAGTAATGAATTATAGAGAGGTCTTAAGAAGATTCCTTGCTTCCTGAAAGTTGTCTAAAATAACCAGGTTATTGACTTCTGAAGATGCCTGTTTCTCTCTTTTGACTGTGAAGGAAGACCTTCTGCTCAGTTTTAGCCAAGATGTCTTACACATCAGAAGCTAGAGCAGATGAATCCTACCTCCTACAATGTGCCAGGTCTTCTCTTGGCACTTCTCACTGCAGCAAGAGAAGTCATGACTTCTCTTGAAGTCATTATAGATTGTGCTGCAGTGAATGGAACTAAGGTCATCTATTCCAAGCAGGCTTTCATCAGATGTCTTCAATTAAAACTGAGATACTTAGATCTCAGCTTTTCCTTCTGCTTTGAATGGCCAAATTTTCTTTGAAAATCTCAGACAGTGTCCCCATTCGCCATTTACTACAGAAAGGATGTCCCCGAAAGATAATATAGTTTCACCTTTGTGAATAAGAGAAGAGGTTGATTCAGAGAGCAAATAAGGCCTAAACCTACTCCCTTAAACCTGCTGACCCCTAATTTGTGGGGTCTTTAAGAATGCAGAAGATCATTTTTGTGTGTTTGCTTTTACCATACTCTCAACCATGATTTCAGCTCAATTCTGTTGTCTGCTGGTTTGTTTTTTTTTCAGCGGTCTCTGATGTGCTATAAATCCATACTGGTAATGCGATCCATTCCAGAAATCCTAGAAAGGACTCATGACAACACCTCCCTGGCCATCTCCAGACACCTTATTGAAGAAAGCACTTCCTCCAGTACAAGTGGTTCCTCTTCAGACAATGAGAACTCAAGCTTCCCCAAGAAGAGGCACTTTGGTTCTACCCCTGAACTGCATTTGTCCATCTTTGATGCACCAAACAGTCAGGAACCTCCAAAACATGCAAGTGAAGAGCAGCACTCCAAAATCTTGATCCCTCCAGTAAAGCCCATGAGGAGGAAGTATGCTTCCGTGAAGAGTGAGGTCGGGGACAGATCACCTACAGAAAGCAAAGAGCCCCTGACAAGTACCTTAGGACGGAAAGAGGAGGGACTGCGTCACAAACTTGGAGATGAAGGAGCAGAGCAGTCCCCCAAAACTGATGCAACTGAACATTCCTCAAGGAAGATTTCCATAGATGATACGTCAGGTCTACATCAGAAAGAGAAAACAGACACATTTTTATCTGATCAGGACAAAATGGAAAAGGCTGGGGATGGGACAGAAAAGCCACCTATATGTGTTCCAAGACAGAGTGTCATTAAAAGCACTTTCTACAGCCAAGCAGCAGAGCTTCCTGCAAGAGGCTCTTCCTCTCCAGGCAGAGAGCTCAGAAGGCACTTGGACAGAGCCAGAAGGACTTTTCGGAAAGCTGGTTATCCAAAGGTGCCCCTCAGTGGTCTCCGTGAACCCCTTCTAGAACAGTTTGAGATGGAAGAAGAGGAAGAGGAAGGTGGAAGGCACAGGGAAAGTCTGCTCGGTGCCTTGACCAAATCAGCCTCATTTGATACTGCAAGGAAACCGCCACATCCTGCTATCGCCGGCTCTAGCCGAAGCCGTTCCCTGGATGATTACAGGCTGAGGGCCTCCAGATCAGTGAGGGAACAAGATATTTTGGAAGAAGACTATGATATAATGTCGCAGGAAAGTTGTCCCGAAGGCAGTCACCACTGCGACCTTTCTGCTGAGCCGGGCCAAGGTTGTTCTGTAGACATTTCAAAGCCAGAGGATGCTAGCAGAACTGGAAAGGATTGCTCAGAAGAACAACTCTCTCTTTCCACACAGTGTCATGATCATGGATGCCCAGCCGTTACTGTGCAAAGGTTAGAGAAGCTTCCAGTATCCCCTCATAGGAGTGAGAATAGGAAGCACTTACTGAAGAAGTTAAAAGCTACTCATGTGGAGGAGGAAGATGATGATTTGGAAGGCAAAAGCCCCATTCTGACTGCTCATCAATCAGATATAACTGCATCATCAGGGCAAAAGCTTGAGGGCATTCAGACTAAACCTTTCTCTGGCAAAGAGATTTCTGAGACAGCTCCTCAGGAGGGTGAGCAATTAATTTCAGCTCCTCCACAGCCAGAGACCAACGCCAGGTCAGACCCTACAAGCAAGAGAGGAGTGTATGTGCAGCCAGAGTCAAAGCCTTCTGCTGATAGCAGTGACCACCATCCTGACCTAAAAGGTGAACACTACCTTACTAAAAGAACTGCTTCAATTCCACCCTCTAAAGACAAAAGCCAAGAGCATGCACGCCAGAAGGCTTCTACTCACAGCGATGCTAAGCCTGATCTTCTGGAGCACAAAAGGCCTGCTGTTTTAACAAGCCCACAAACAGAAACATATTCACCTCCAGTGCATCAAGACAAAAGTCAGGAACTTTTTGATCAAGTCATTCCAGCAGCTACTATCTTGGAGGGCAAAGAGCCAGGTTTCCGAGCAGCTCCACAAACAACTGACAAAGACACTCACCAGAAGCTGAAGACCTATAGAGAAGTGCAGTCTTCTGTCTTGGAGGATGAAGAACCAGGTGTTGCAGAGGCTGCTCCGTTATCAGCCCATGCCAGTGAAAGCCAAGTGGCCAAAAGTCTCTCTGTTCATGTAGACACAGCATCAGCAGCTCTGAAGGGAAAGAGTCCGGTTGTCCTGAAAGTCCCACCACCAAAACCAATGCCAACGTCCGTCTCCGACAGAGCTCACAAAGCAGAACGGGAACAGCCAGCTTATAGCAAGGAGAAGCTTGCTGCTCTGAAGGGTAAAAGTTCAGCCCTTGTAGAAACTGTTCCCATTTTGATCCATGAGGCTGAAATCAAGCAACCTGAACCCCAGGAAGCTTCTCAGTGCAGTGGGTTGGTGCCTGCTGTTCTGGAGGGCAGATCCTTGGCTGGAACTCTTTCATCACAAGATATTAAGCTCCATTCAGCCCGTGAGAGTGAAAAGCAAGAATATCCACAGCTATCCCTTTGTAGGGACGAGTTGTCTGCTGTCTCAGCAAGTGGAAGCCCAACTGCTGGGCAGCCTATCCTTGGTCCTTTCTCCAAGACTGAAGGACAGGCATATGAGCAGCACAAGGCTGCATATCACAGTGGTGAAGTTTCTGCAGCCCTGGAGGCCATTCACCCATATATTTTAACTGCTTCACAACACAAAAGTGTCCCAGCTTCAGTCTATGAGCTAGAACATGAGGAATACCCTAAGGTTTATGGTGAGAAAAGTAGTGCTGCCTCAGTGACTGGAAGCTGTGATACTAGAAAATCTGTCTCACCATTGCTCCATGAGAATCAAAGGCAGGAGATCTCACATCAGAGGTCTTCTTTTTACAGTGATGAGGAGTCTGCTGCACTGGAGGGCTTAGTGGATGAAATGGTTTTGCTGTCTGAAGAGATGAATGTTTGGGCAGAGTCAGTTGGGCAGATGCAGGAGGAATGCAGAAAGCACGTCTCTTTTCCCACAGAGAAGTTCTACAAAGAGCCTGGTGGCCAAGCACCTGCAATAAGTTTCTTTCCTTCTGGTGAAAGCAGTAGAGGAGGAGAAGTCTCTGAGATGGATGATATCCCAGAACCCTACCTTGCTGTGCACGAGGAGTCAGCTGTACTGAACGAAGATGAAACACAAATGGTTCCTCATGAATGTGAGCGTCTGGAGGACGTAGCATTTGAAAGCACCAGTTCTAGTCAAGGAAGCACTTCCCAGAGGAATAGTTTGGATTCTGAGGAAGTAAACAGTCAAGCGCCAGTGAGTAAGGACACTGGTAAACACCCAGAAGTGTCTTTACTGAAAATCAAAGATCTGTCAGATGAAGCACCCAGTCTTGGTAGTGGAACGCCCAAACTTGACATATCAGAGGTAGAGCCCGCCTATTTGAATTTCTCGGATTTGTATGACATTGTCTACTTTCCTTTTGAATTTATGAACTTCAGGAAGCCTCCACCCAAGCCAACTGGTAGACGATTTATACCCTTTAGTGAAAGGGCAAGGTCACCTCCTGCAGGACATTTGCATAAGGAAAAAAGATTGTGCATCAGAGAAGAGGCAGAAGAGAGGAACAAGCAAAACCTGAAAATATCTGAGAGTTCAAAGGCAACCACCCTCTTAGCCATGGGAAAAGGGTCAGAGAGTCATAAGGAAATGTACGGCTCCCAAAAGGACCCAAGTGGTAAGCAGAAAAGCTCCTACAGCAGGCCAGGACTCTTTAAACCCTACGGAAGATCTCACTCCATGGAGCAGTCAGTGGAGCAGAGTTTGAAGAAGAAAGTAAAGGCTTCTGTTGCCCATCTTTCAAGAATCCTGAAAGGAAAGACATCACCTGAGCGAGAGGCAGAGGAAGGTCAGTATTTCATTTTGTACCTTCTGGTATCTGGTGATATAATTGAGCTCTGCTAAATCTGCCTTTTTACATCCTCTGTAACATATCTGAAGTTCATGTCCAGACAGTAACTGCAAAAATGTGAGAGGCAGGTTTGGAAGTAGCTGTCCTCAGGTTCACAGAATCACAGAATGGGTGAGGTTGGAAGGGACCTCTAAAGATCATCTAGAACAACTCCCCTGCTAAGGTTGTCCCTTAGCTCTCAGTTGCTGCCCCTTTTGAGAGCAAAGTCAGCTGGGCACTGATGGAAGCATCTTGTATAGTGCAGCTTGCATAGTGTTGCCAGCAGGTCGAGGGAGGGGATCCTGCCCCTCTACTCAGCTCTGTTGAGGCCGCACCTGGAGTATTGGGAGCAGTTCTGGGCTCCGCAGTACAAGAGGGATGTGGAGCTTCTAGAGAGGGTCCAGCAGAGAGTCACAAAGATGATTAAGGGACTGGAGCATCTATCGTATGAGGAAAGACTAAGCGAGATGGGCCTATTTAGTCTCCTCTGAGAGGAGATTTGATTAACATGTTCAAGTACCTAAGGGGTGATTGTAGGGAGGATGGGGCCAAACTCTTCTCGGTGGTGGCCAGTGACAGGACAAGGGGTAACGGGTGCAAGATGAAACCCAGGCAGTTCCATCTCCATGTGAGGGAGAACCTCTTCCCTGTGAACTTGACAGAGCCCTGGCACAGGCTGCCCGGAGAGGCTGTGAAGGCTCCTTCTCTGGAGATCTTCCAAACCCGCCTGGATGCCACCCTGTGGCCCGAGCTCTGGGTGTCCCTGCTGGAGCAGGGGGTTGGACTAGATGATCTCTAGAGGTCCCTTCCAACCTCAGCCATTCTGTGATTCTGTGATTCTGTATTCCCCTGCCTTAATTCACACAAAAGCAGAGCAGGGCTGGATGACGCAATCTCCCAGCTTCTACCGCACTGACAGAATAGCAATAATGTGCAAAGGTTGGGAGATAAAACACTGACATTACTTCTGCAGTTATCACCTGACTGGCCTCAGTGATAAATCTTTAAGGAGACTGTGTGAAGCTGGTGAAATTATCCCAGGGTTTATACTTAAGTTACTGGTGTTCAGGTCTGGGCAACTGAATCTGTCCTCACTTCTCTGCCTGCCCTAGATTTGCTGATTTCTCACACTACATCATTCTGCTTGTAAAAACTTTCACAGCTTTTCATGTTGACTGAGGACTCAGTAATAGGAGACCTGTGATTAGTGAAATATTTGCAAGTGAACTGCAGAACTTTTTGTTGTAAATGTACATGATGGGGAGAATAGTGGACTTGAATGAAATCTCCTCGTTCCTTTCTAACAGAGATTGGTGTGCTGGAAAGCGAAGCAGTAGAAAAAGAGCCATTAACAGGAGCTGAAGGATCTTTGAAGAGGAAATCGGGGCTCTCATCATTCAAGTTACCAAGCCTCATATCTAAGGAGAAAGGTATTCTTTATTGTCTAAATCATCAGCTAATTTTATCATGAGATATCACTATGAATATAACAGTGCAGCTTGAGGCCTGTCGCTAAAACTGGATCTACATGTCTGTCTTGAGGTAATCCTAGACCAACCCATACAAGTGAGCCAGGCTCCTCCATATCATTTACTAGTGTCCCTGCTAAAACTACTTTGTCATGGGCTTGTTTGCAAATTGTAGCCATTCTAGGAAGCTACAGCAGAGGACCAAACTCAACTTATAAGCTGTAAAGAGAAGAAATGGAGTGTCCAAACACCAGACAGCAAAGGAGGGAATTGTGAGGTTAAATCTCCTTTTCTTCCTTCCAGTGTTGTCCTGGTCCAATCCCTTCATCCTTGGAACATCATCACTTAGCTTAAATATTTAGGCAGAACTAAGGCAGGAAAATAAATAAATAAATAAAATAACAGTAGGAAACCCCTGCAGGGCACATACAGTTCATGTCCTGTGAGGGACTCTGCTGCTGTAGATGTACCAGCCAGGCTGTGCAATGTAGATGTTGCTCTGCCCTGCTGTCCATAACCAGATAAATACATAGTAAGCAAAAAAAATCCCGAGGGAAGAGTGTGGTATGTAGTGTCTGCAGGAAAGTTTGGGCCATTAGTGAGCTTCTTGGTCCTGGTATGTGGGCAATCATGCTGAGTACATGAAAGTGAAGGGAGCCTCTTTATTTCAATGGAGCCTGTGCGCTAAGTGCCAAGGGGTTTCTCAAGAAAACAATGTTCAAATGAATGCCAAAGCATGGACAAAATCTCCTTAAACTAGTCAAAAATGTTTTTTTTTATCTTGTTGTTTTACATGTAACTGTTATCAGCATAACTCTGCTGGCCTCCCTGAACGCTGCTCTTCCTCTCCTTTGCAGCGCCTGCGTTTGTTGAAGAGCTCATAGACCAAGCCACTGCCATGGGGCAATGTGTAACCCTGTCGTGCCGGACAGCAGCTCACTCCTCCCTGCACATCGACTGGTTCAGAGGTGACGTTGACACTCCTGCAAAGAGGCCCAAACCTTCAGGAAGACATATTAGACTCCTCAGTATAAATTTTGCACGGTCCTTAGTTTTCCTATCCTCTGCCTTTCAGATGGGATGCCTGTCCACAGCAGCAGTCGAATCCTCATCTCAACCACACTCAAAAACTTCCAGCTGTTAACTATTCTCTCTGTTAATGCTGATGATTTTGGTGTTTACACCTGTGTGGCCACTAACTCTCTGGGCTCAGCGTCTACCTCTTGCATAGTAAGAAAAGCCGGTAAGAGAGGAAGTAGCTGTATTTATTTATTTATTTTTGTGATAGTGATGTAGGCAGAATTGGTCAACTCTTGAGGATTTGTTCTTTGCTTTCCTTGCCCTGTGCTAGCTGTGAGAACCCAGCTGAAATGGGGAGATCTTGGGACTTCAGAGTTAGAAGCAGAGTGGATTTCAAACCAGAGGACCACAGTGATAGCTAATGCAGATGACATTCAGGAGCAGGGGCAGCTAGATAGATGTTGTCAGGTAGAACTTTAACACCATTAACAGACCTAGGTCAGTCTGGCAAGCAATTTTGCCCTGTGCTCATTCCCTCTTTTTCACTTTTTTAGTGAAATCTGTCCTAGATTCAAAGTCAGTCAAGCAACAGTGCACTTAGAACCAAGTTTTAAAATCTTTGCTGCTAGATACAGATAAATTACTGTTCCAATAAGAATCATTTTTTTTCAAAATAAAATATCTGTAACAAAAAGCACTGGGCATGCAGGTACATCTCACAGTAGTGACAGAGATAACAGTTGTTTTGGTGCCTCCTCTCAACAGAAGTTCCTCCAAGCCCTCCGCCCCCTGATATCGTGGATGTTTACAAGGATGGAGTGCAGGTGGTCTGGAAGCCCGTGGAAACCAACACCCCTGTCCTCTACACTGTGCAGTGCAAGAGTGAAGGTAAGGTGGAGCTCTGCTCTTATGCCTTAAAGAAAACATCTCGGTCTCTATGAGCTCTACACCAGCTGAGTATTTTTTTATTATTATTATTCAGAAACCATATAACATCATTTCAGCATTCTAATTTTGAGTTAGGAATGAAAATCAGAAATCCTTGCTTTGGCCACCTAAAACCTTGATGTTTTTGCTGGCTAGCCCTGCATGCAGAATGTATACTTATACAAAGGCTTTGCTAAATCCTCTTGGAAATGATGACCAAAAAGTGAACTGCCTATGTAAGAATATGCACAGATGGTGCCAACCACACAGACCTGAGTAATCCTCTTAAATTACAGTTATGGCAACATTATGCAAGTTACTGTCACCTGTTACAGTAATGACTAGCAGTTGATATCATCCTTTACCCAAGTTTTCCTTTCGATTAGTGAAGAAAGATGGCATCTCAGGCAGGCAATGATCCTATACTAAATACGCTTACTTTCTCCATTGGCTATGAAAGAAGTTTCGGGTAAACAGCCAGGATAAGATGACAAAAGTTTGGCAAGACAGCATGCCATCCTTTTGATGGTCTCTCAAGGTTTCTGCTGAAGTCAGTGGACATTTTTTGCATTTAATTCCATGAACTTTGAATCAAATCCCTAAGTCTGTTCTCTCTCATGGGGTCATTTTTACAGTGCTTATTGTGAATACCTCTACTAATAGTAATTTCTATTGCAGTCATGCATACACAGTCATTTGGATTGAATGGTTCCATGTTCTTTCTTTTAATTCTCCTAAGAGACACGCACTTCATTCTCGATTAACATGAGCACAGGCAGAAGCTTTCTGCCTATTTACGCTGTACTTGGTGTCAAATGATTTTCCTCCAACACAACCTTCTTTATTGTTGCTTCTTTTGACATAGCTGTGGACAAGACTTTGGGTAAGGTGTTCCCATTTGGAAGAAAGAACAAGAAACAGCATCCCCTGTCTTCATTCACCTTATGTTCATTCAGCAGGAACATGCAAAGTTTTCATATGCAGACAGATTACGATAAACATAAAACAAGATTAAGATAAACATAAAACAAGTTTTTATCTTGTCCTTTTTCTGGTAATAGGCTTTTACCCACTTCTCTGATTCTGGTCCATGGCAGCTCCTTCTTGCATATGCATACACCATAATTCGGTTAATAGCCAGCTTGACACCTTTGCTGTGAGTGGCGAAATATTGCCACTGTTATGGCTTGAGGCACTCTGTAATTCTTGGTATTTGTTTGAATAAAAGGTTGGGTTTCATCTCGGTCATTCTTGGGAACTTCAGCTTTGAGCACAGTGCTGTTGACAACATGTGGGACACAGCGTTGAATGAAATGTTTGCAGGGATTTTCTTAGTCCCATGGATAATTACTCCAAGATAAATCATCGTTTTTATTTTCTTGAGATATCACTTGAACCTCATCTTGAGTGAGATTGGCTCCAGTTTCAAATATTTGGTTTGCTACTCAGGTGCTAATGGATAGTTCTTTTGTGAAATGCTGCACTTCATGGTTTTAGCAGGATTTAAGATAAGACCAAAGGGAAAATAGAGTGTTTTTACAGTCAGGGTTTTATCTGGAGGTCATCATGTCTGACACTTCAGATTGGTGGTATGAATTAGATAAACAGAAACCGTAAAAACAAGTTGCATCATTCCTCTGCAACAGCATTGCCACACCTTGGACTGATTAAATATCAAACAGCTGGCTTCAGAAGAGAGGAGGTTACCACATGCACGGCTAGTTAAAACATCTGCAGAAGTAGGCCATAGCATGCTTCTTAACTTAGAGATTGTACTGCTTTTCCATATTTCTGCCACATGAATGAAATTGATGCAAAAAAAGTGGCATGACTGTCCTAACCTCTTTCCTTGGCCTAGAGGGAGAGTGGAAGACCCTTGCTACGGACATTGCTGACTGCTGCTACTATGCAGATAATCTCTCCAGAGGCTTCACTTACTGCTTCAGGGTTGCCTGCATCAGTAAAGCAGGAATGGGCCCTTACAGCAACCCCTCTGGCAAAGTGAAGATCGGTGAGAAAGACGAAATGGGTAAGATACTTGGTAATTGGAAAGCATTTTTACTGCATCAAAACAATTATCCCTTCTTAAATACAGCTTCAGAAGTCAAGGAGGGGTGAAGGAAGACCAATTCCACTTGTGTTGGGATGTTTTGAGGCCTTGGCCTCTTTGGCTGCCTTATTCACAAGTAAATTCTGTCCTAATTCTGTCTGGAATATCTAGATAATCTACACAAGGTATCTAGAAGCTGTAGATCACCCTCTGAGGTCCGTGTGTTTGCTAGGCCTTTGGATACCACTCTGTTTTGAGGTGAGATCATGAGGGCTGGGACAGGAAACTCGATACTTGAGGCACTGATCTAATAACACATGTCTACTTCCAAAGCCCTGTTGTCAAATTCCTTTATGCCAATGTGTCCAGCATTTCCGAGCGGATGCTTTAACATGCCAGGAGACATATTTCAATGTTTTCAGGCAACATTCAGATAGAATTGCATGCTGGGACCAGAGCAACTTGTTTCAGCTGATACCCTGAAATACCCAGATGAAAAAAAATTCTGTTCCTTTGGCAGCGTTTATCATGCTCTCATGATTGGTTATGTGAGAAGATGAGAACCGGTTGGAATAAATAGTTGGCAATTGCAATGAAAGGTTTGGTGTTGTACTCGTAGGACACAGCACACTGTCAACCTCATGGGGTCTGGAGGGATGGCACCAGGGAATTACTGTGTGGTCAGCCCAGGACCTGTTTGCATTAAAAGAGGAGTGGTGTCACAGCTGCGAGACAGAATGCAAACTTACCTGGACAAAGTTCTGCTATTGTATTTATATTTGCTCATGGAGATAGTGGAGGTTGACTCAGAGAGCGTGTAGTGTCCACAGAGTTGGTTGGCTGTGTAATTCCCATCATATTTTTCTCCGCAGAGTTTCATGCTACAACACAGAGCTTTTCATCAACTGCTACTGAAGAAGAGAGTGAAATAATAGCACCGTCCGAACCTTTCCCAACCTACCAAACCTATGCCTTCCAAACAGAGATCAAAAGGTAACTAACTTAACATAGTGCTCAACCGGTGGTAGTGAGATGTTGAATATAGGTAGAAAAGGCAAAAGAAAGCTAGAAAAGTTGCTTTTGGGAAAGCCCTGCTCATCTTATAAAATGGCATTTTGATGAAAACACCTCCAGCCACAGTGACATTGGACATGTAAACCTGAGATCTTTGGCTGAGCAGCCTTCATTGTGGTTTACTAGGATTCAGGTGTGGATTTTCAGGGAGAGAGCAGAGGGTCTGTTGTGAGCAGCGTATGCAAAATATACCTTGATATATTTTTAGGTAAGCCTAGCACACTTCCAGGTGAGTCCTCTCCTCATTGCATCATCCTTTGCAGCTATCATTTTCATGGATTTGGGATTCAGCTTCCACTGAAGGATCTCAGATCCCTCTGTCATTAACAGAGAGAAGAAGCTGTCTCCAGGGAGTAGTTCTCTTGCCCTAGACAGGATGAGCCACATTATATCTTTTTCTCCCAAAGGATTTAGGATCTCAGTGCTACAGTGTAAAGTGTCTGTACAATTCAGAGACAGAGGAAGGATGTGCCAGCTGTGACAATAGTAGCAATAACACAAGGCAGGGATGAAAAATACGCAATGGAATCCCATTGATTTTTAAATATAGAAGCTTCTGGTTCTTCCAGAAATAGCAGGAGAAGTTTAACTTGCCTTTGTCTCCCTTTGTACCAGGGGGCGTTTCAGCATCGTCCGACAGTGCAGGGAAAAAGTAAGCGGCAAGACTTTAGCTGCTAAAATCATCCCTTACTGGCAAGAGGACAAACAGACTGTGATCTTGGAGTACCAAGTCCTGAGGAAGCTTCATCACACAAACATAGCTCAGCTGAAGGGAGCCTACGTCAGCCCACGGCACTTGGTGTTGATCCAGGAGATGTGTGTGGGACCAGAACTACTCCATTCTTTGGCGTTACGGTAATCATACATGGAGGAGCTCCTGGAGGGAAGGGTTTCTGTTCAGGGCTCATGTCACTAGCAAAACAGCTGTGTTTACGTTGTAATCCTTGATTATCTCTTCGCATCTATTCCAGTGGGTTGTCATTACTGGATTTGTAGTGTATTTGTTCTGTGACTTCTTGTGACACAAGAAACTTCCCTGCCTTGCTGGTGTAGTGGGTAACTCAAGGTCCTCCAGCTTTGAGGTTGGAAGCATCACACAGTAGTTGATATGAATCTTTCTCTCCCATAACAAGGAGATAACTATGGATCAGAAAGTCTTGTTTCCCCTCAAGATTATTTCTTACAATGGCTACTGAAATGCTGTGATTAAAGATGTGGGACTAGTGGGCATCGAATCTGCATTTTGATCTCTGCACCACCACTGCTTTCTCTACAGGTTGCATGAACTGTAGAGAAACTTTTGCATCTATAAACCAGGCTCACAAGAGGGACCAGCCTCTCCATATTCAGTAAATTCTCTAAAGTTAGAAGAATTGCTTTTGTGAGGCCCACAAGGACCTTATGGGATTAGACTTCCACAGGAGGATGACAGTGGGAGCAGACTAGAGCTCTTGAGCATGCAAATAGGACACCTCTGTTTTCCATCCCTTCCTCCCACCAGGCCATCCTACTCGGAGGTGGAGGTCCGAGATTACCTGTGGCAGATCCTCAGTGCAGTTGAGTACCTCCACGCACGCAGCATCCTGCACTTGGATCTCAGGTCTGAAAACATGATCATCACTGAGCCCAACCTGCTGAAAGTCCTGGACTTTGGCAACGCACAGTTCTACACGCAAGACAAAGTCATTACCATGGACAAGTGCATGGACTATGTGGAAACCATGGGTAAGTACAGAGTTGAGTCAGAGCAACCTTGGTCTTGTGTGCAGTTGTGGTAAACAGAGTGAAAGTGGACCATGGGTCAAGGTGACGGTTTGCAGCTGGTCCAAGTAAGCAAGGTCTCCCACATGCCACCCTCTGGTTAAGGTCTGCATCTACAGGAGCAGTTGGCAGTGACAGGTTTGCTGCTTGCTCACCATGGGGAACACAACCAGAGGTCATGGCCAACAGCACGCTGGCTGGCACCCATGTGCCCCTGAGTGGATGGGTGTCATGCCACTGTCCTCGCTGTGCCTGGCTGCCATATGTAGAGCTCAGGAGGAACAACAAGCAGCTCAGGATTTCCAAGCCTGAGACTTGACTGAGTAAACCACAAAGCTCGTGTCGAGGGTGTCCCTGAAAGCCACAGAACTCCTTATGAACATAAGCTATATCCATAGGGAATTTCATAGGGAATATTCATGCTCTAGCCCTCATATTCCCATTGGTATCATGTGGTTGGTAGGAGAGAAGATACGTCTGTTTCTTACCAGTGAGAAGGAGGCCAGGCCTGCCGCATCCCCCCCGGAAAATGTACATAAAATGAGAAGAAGTTAAACAGTACAATAAATACCCCCCAAAAAAACCCTAGAAGTGAGCTCAGAGGTGCCCACTGGTTTTCTGTTCTCAAGATTTCTTTGCATTTTTGACCCATGGCAGTGTCCTACCTCAATCACCACCACATGCTAGATGGAATAATTTTTTTTCTTCAGCCTTCGAGGAATGTAGCAAAGTGTAAAAGTACCTATTGCTTTTGTGCTGATCATAGTGCTAGAGTGTGGAGCAGAGCTTGGCTCACTCACGTTTGCTTTTGTAGCTCCGGAACTGCTGACAGAGCAGGGAGCCCTCCCTCAGACTGATGTCTGGTCCATCGGAATCACAGCATTCATCATGTAAGTCACTGCTGCAGGAGCCACTTTAAAAGTGTGATTTTGGAGCATCAACCAGCCTTATCTCACATACTTCGCCCTCAGTTAGGTGTTTTCTCCTTGGCAATACCACAGCATGGCTCTGCACTGCAGGGTTGGCAGCTACCTGTCCCGTGCCAAGACACTCCAGCCCCAAGGATGTCTCCAGACGGAGCCACAAGCTGCCTGCATGAGGAAGGAAGCAGTCTGGGGACAGAGCAGCTGCTTGTGTTTCTCACTCAGCCTAATTTCAAAAGCCCCAACTTCAACAGGGGAATTTGAATTGCAGCAAATGAAAAAACTGCCAAAGCAAAAAAAAAAAAAAAAAAAAATAGTGAACACTGCATGATCTTCCTCTTACTGCTGGGTGGGAATTCCTGGGAGCAGAAGTATTTCTAGAGTGATTTTTCATGATGATTAGTTCTTCTCTTGGGTTAGGTTGAGTGCCAACTACCCTGTCAGCTCTGACGCACCCTGTGAATTTCTGAGAACGACCAGGAAGGGCAAAGTGAAGCTCGCACGATGCTACGCTGGACTCTCTGGAGGGGCAGTCGCATTTCTCCAGAGCACGCTCTGTGCAAACCCCTGGTAAGGCATTTCCCAATGGAGCAGTTTATGCAGAACCCAGTTATTGCCCCTTCCTTCTCTACATTTCTTAGGAGCTTTCTCGCTTGGCATGTCTCCTTGACTGATGCTCTGTTCTGCTGTCCTAGGGGAAGACCATCAGCCTCAGAGTGCCTGCAGAGCCCATGGCTCCAAGAGACAGGTCTGGACAGCAGACAGCAAGCGCTGGTTACCTTTCCCACCACCAAACTGAGGAATTTCCTCATGGAACGGGAAAAGAAAAGGGGTCTGCTGTGCTCCAAGTACGGCCTGATGATCGCACAGTGAGATGGATGAGAAGACAGTGGTGAATCGCCTCCCTCCCTGCTTCTGCACTTAGTGTTTGGTGCCAAAGGGTGCTGTCAAGTTGCTGTGTGTTAGGGTAGATGCCCAGAGTTGTGCATTTAGGTCTCTGTGAACTCGGTGTAGCATAACTGTAAACAAATTAGTTCTTGCAGGGTAGGAATGTAAATAGGGCTTGTCTGACCGATGGTAACCTGACAGTACGTGTGTCACCTGTCTCCAAGCTTCCTGGAATAACCAGGGAGCTTTGCAAATCCTTTCCTGCAGTTGGAAAAACTTCGGGTATGCAAACACAGAGACTTTTGCCCCTAGTCGCAGGACGTGGCACTGGGAACCCCTTCAGCTGTCATGTGCTGCTCATAACCACAGCAAGGCATGAAGAATGGACGGACTTTGTCACCTGCCTCCAAGCCAAAATAATTCAATAAACAATTCTGACTGGAAAATAGCCCTGAGGTGAGGAGGAGGTGGAGAAGGTGATGATTAGACTGTAGGATGGGTTGGAGTAATTAGAGTCACCAAGGGGAAACAGAACGGAATGCAGCACCTGCCTCTTCTTGAACTGATGGCAAATAGCAGTGTAGCTAAGGGCTTTGGATGCAAAGGCCTGACTGGATAAAGCTCTGAACAACATGGTCAACAAGTGGTTAAAGCTTTGAGCAACCCGACTTTGAGCAAAAGATTGGACTAGAGACCTCCCGAGGTCTCTTCCAACCTGACTTATCCTGTGATCCAATGTACAAGCCAAGTAGCAGGCACAAGGCTGGAGTGGTGGGACTCTGCCAGCATCCACGGCTGGATGGGCTCCACTTGTCACTTGCCTGGCTAAGTACAGCACCATCCCACAGGGCCCAACCCTGGGTTAAACGTAGGGCTTTGGCACCCAAGCGAGAGGAGATGCTTCTAGCTATGGAGAAGCTAGAAGCAAGGGGAGTAAGAATGCAAGCAAGAATGCAAAGGGAGATTCAAATATGAGATATGTGCGTGGCAGTGTTGCTATAAATGGTTTCTAGTAGCTGGTGAACTCTCTTCCTTATGGTAATCTTTCAAGATTAGCCATAGCTTGCTTGGCTTTGAGCAGTTACTGTTCTCCAAGGGTGCCCAACCTCCGTAGTTTGTAAAAACGTGGAGCTCTGCTTTTCTTGGGACAGGTATTTTGAAGTCTCCCACTAGAGTTTGAAGTAGACTTGCCTGTCACATGAGATGTTAGAGTAGCCCCTCTCCTGTGTTACTTTCTCTGCATCTGTTGTCTGAGCAACGTTAAAGAGCAAATGTGCAACCCCATGAAAAAGCAGCTCTGCCAAGAGGTGACTTGGTGGAACAAACAGGCTGGGATTGACCAATTCCCTAGTAGTGTTGTTCTCCCCTTTGCACACCATGGACAATACTGTACCACAGACAACTTTATACTTCCCTCTCCCTGTCAGCCTTGGTTTTAGATGCTGAGATTCCTGGAGGGTCGGAGGGGACATGTGAACAGCGTGTTGGAGAGAAGTGGGTTAAACAGTGCTTTAAACACAATTGCACAGCAGCAAAGACATCAAGTACAATAATGACCATAACCTCGTTATGTACAGAAGATTTATTGCTAGGAAATATGGACAGCTCCAAGCACCGCTGCTATTTCCCAGGGAATGCACAGGCACACCTATCCAGAGACATAAAAGCAGCATTGTTGGCAAATGCCCTGTTTTGACTCTTTGCAAAAATCCAAAGCATCCTGAAGTTTCGTGTACCGCTTCGTTCTGCAGAAACTGCCGGGCACCGCATTCCTTTCCCATGGGTGGTGCCAGTTCTGTGATTTCTTAGTAGTTATAACCTCAGTGTGCCACTGCCTTTCTGAGAAGTGAGAGATGTGTCTCTTGGTTCTGCTGAGTTTCTTGGGTTTTCCTTGGGGTGCTGTCTCAGAGCAGCATCTGGCTGTGTGGGGAGGGAAAAGAAGGGGAAATTGGTTCCTACTGTATTATATAGTTCAATACCATCATTTGGAAGTACCAGAAGGAGAAGCATGGATTAGAGTGTAAAGCTTTGAAGGTCAAAGTCATCTTGTCTTCGTGATGCACGACAGAGGAGAAACCAGACCTCCATGAGCGATTCCCTGGGGTCAGAGGGCTCATAGGAGACGGCATGCGAGATCTGGCCTGTTCAGCTTTTCAGACTCTCAGACTCCTTCCAATTTACCTTCTTCTACAAATCTATGGAGGTTTCTATTGGCCCAGCCTCTTCTTTACTCTTGTTGGAGCACTTTGGGGTGGAAAGCTCAATTTCGGAGGACAATCTGTCTAGGCATAGAACTTGAGTTGCAGTTGAAGTTACCTGGAGCTTTGACACTCCTCGGTCTCGGATGACTCTGATTTTTGCTTCTCACATTTGCACGCATTGGGGCCTGTCTGAAGTCTTTTGTAGACTCAATACTGTCCTGTTAACTAATGCTAAATAAACTGTTCTGACAAAGAACTAAAGCTGGATTTTTCTGCAGAACCAATGTCATTGTCATTATTTTTATATCCTTCCCCAGTACTGTTATACCCTATGGCTCTGTATCACGCAACTATGTGCAAGGTGCAGTTGCAGGGTGCAACTGCGGCCCCACTATGTAGCTTCTGAAAGGCCCAGCAGTAGCTCCTGCCCCATTAGATATCCAACTAGCTGTGGATAATGCTGCCATGAGTAGGGGGGTGGTTCACTTTACGGTGTTTAAAAGGTCCCCTCTCAAACAGCCATCTGGAAGTTCCCACATTGTCCTGGTGCTGGAGCTCCCCAAGCCCTTCAGGTCATTGCCCGGCTCCGGTCACCTCTCCTGACCTTAGCCCAGGGAGCTGCTGGGAGCGGAAACCCTGGGAACAACCCCCAGTCAAGACCAGGAGGTGCTTCCAGCTTGCCCACATGGTGCCCGCTCATTGTGTAAGAGCATCAGGCTGGTATTTTGGGTAACAGCTGTGGGGGCTGCCTCTATGGGAAATGGAGCAATTTTATTAATCTTAGTGGTGCCCCAGCTGCTCGACAACTTCTCTCTCGATTTTTTGCCTTTGAGATGAGATAACAGCATAATTCTGACCTCCGGAGAGCAAAGCCAAATGTGATGTTTTGACATGCCTGAAAATGTTTGAGTTGGGTTCCTCGGTCATATGTAATTGCCGAAGTCCAAGGTTAGTGTTGGGGGTAAAATCAATCTTCTGCGCTTCACCTCACATAAGAGCTGCTCTTGTCAGAGCCTTGACTGTAGAAAGGGAAAAGCAAAGCAAAGGCACGTGTGCACAGCAAACCCTTAGCTTTTATTGGGCCAGCTGCTACGGGTGCCTAAAGCAGGGATGTTTGGAGTTCTGGGGGTAGCTGTGGCTGCAGCCCAGGGGGGATTGAGGTTTTTATGGTGCTTTATCCTGCCCAGGTTCTGTCTTGTGCTCCACCACCCTTCCCACCATCTCCTCCGTCCATCCCGGGCTGCTCTGCTGCTGGAAAGTGCCAGGGGAGAGAGGGTCCAATGGGAAGCAGGGACGGTGTCCCCAGTGGGCCCGGAGCATTGGGATGAATCCAAACACACACACACAGATGCAAATACTCTTTTTTTATCCGCAGTAGCTGTGTACAGGACACCCGGCGTGGACACGCACCCGCTCGCAGCCCCGAAAAGGCCGTTGTCCACATCCTCAGTCACGCAGATGCATGGAAGTGGTACCTGAGGTTATGACTGACGTTTTGCAACTCCTACCGCCTCCCAGTTATGCAGCAATTGAACCCAGCACGTTCTTTCCTTTCCTTAGGTGTGAGCAGGGGAGGGTTGTGTGTTGGGGGGTGTCTGTGGCCAGTAGGTCCTACCTCTGCTCTGGGGGACCTCAGGGGACACATCTTAACCTGCAGGCAAGACCCCGCTCAGCCCACGATGAAGCCTTTGCATCTTGCATTTGTTGTCCTCCGACCTCTCGTCTGCTTTCTGAACGCAGTCAGATGTTTTGGCTTGACGAGGGGAGAAGCGGGGAGGAGAGAGGCAATCCCAAGCGTGTGGGCTGGCGGCGTTCTGCCATGCATATGCTTCACATGGAAAACATGTGGGAAGGAAAACACGCTGGCATCCCTGCTTGCTTCGTCTCGTTTCAATGCACCATTAAGAGTCCGATACTAAAATAACAGTCCCACAGTCAAGGGGAATACAACAATATAATAAACCACATGCATGGAGCAGCGATATGTGCAATGGAAATGCAGAGAAAAGCCCCAATAACAGTTAAAAAAGCGAGTTCGTACCAGCACCCGCCCTTGCGAAAGAGCCCTGCACGGATCCGGTGTCCGTGGGAGCAGTTGAGTGTGGCTGGTTTCAGCAGCAGCTCCTAAACATGACCAAACGTAACGAGGGTTTTCAAATTAAAAGCGCAGCCGGTATCTGAAGCGAACATCGTGAACAGGCTGCATCATGCCGAAGCCCCAGCGGCTGGTATCGATCGGCGGGACCTCCTCTTCTCCATGGAGCAGCTCCAGGTCGTAGTACGAAAGCATCAGGAACACAAAGAGTTTCATTTCGTTGGAGGCGAAGAACCGCCCCGGACAGATGGATGTCCCCGCTCCCCAGGGCATGGTAAAGTATTTCACCTTTTTCCCGTCCTTGTAGAAAGTTTTCTTGGTGCCATCTGGGTTTAGGAAGCGGTCGTATTTGAATTGGTGAGGCTCAGGGTGGATTTCTGGGTCCATCTGCACAGAGGCATGTGGGAACAAGGCCACCCTGTCCCCGCTGCGCAGAGTGTACTCCGTCCCCTTGTCCGTCTTGAGGGTCATGTCCTGCAGGACGGATCTGATAAGGATGGGGGCTGCGGTCAGCCGCAGGGTCTCCTCCAGAGCACTGTCCAGCACAGGAGTCTGGTTCAACATGTCCTTAGTGATGTTAATTGGTGGGCTACCTCGCTTCACTTGCTGGCCGCTCTCCCTGGAGACTTTGTCCACTTCTTCCTTCACAGCCTTCATAGCTTCGGGATGCTGCATTAGGTACAAGAGGAGCCAGAAGGCAGCTGGGCCTGTATTGCCTTGGGATGCCCAGAGGAGCAGAAACATGAAACGATCCCTCATGTACTCGGGGACACCGTTTTCTGCCAGGAACTGCTCTTGGTCACTTACCCATCTACTGATGTTGTCCTTCTGCCGGCTCCTCTTCACCGAGAGCCTCCTCCAGAAGAGCCTCTTGAGCCGCTCGGCTTCAATCTTGTCCTTGGGAGGCAACACGGCATAGGCCAGGCGCGGGAATAGGCGGTCGTACTTCCGAAATTCGTAGAACAGCTCATCGGATTGGACACGATCGTGCTCGTTGGCTTTCTCCTTGTTATCTGCCCCTTGGTAGGGCTCACTGCCGTACAGAGCCAGGTACCCGGCTCTGAAGACGATGTTGTAGCAGTAGTTGAAGAGCCCGTCTTCTTGCCACGTTTGCTCCCCCTCTCCCGAGTTCAACCTAAAAAGCATCAGCTTCTTCAAGTTGTCCATCATGGCTTGTGTCATGACAACGAGCCCGTCTCCCATCAGATGCTTCGTGCTTGATAGCTGAATAATCTTGTGGGTGGCTGTGATGGGCTGGTAACCAAAAACCCGGAGGACCAGCTCGGTTGCGAACTTCTCAAAGTCTAGTTTGGATCGCGATTCCTTCACGATGGCACCAAAGCAAAAGGGGTCCATCACGAAGGTGAAGTAATAGCCCCCAAGTAGCACGGTGAAAATATCCCCGTGCTTCCTCTGCATCCTCTTCAGAAACTCCGAGCTGTCCTTTCTGAAATCCAGTGCGTAACCCAGCCACGGGATGAGACCCTTGTCCAGCGGGGGCTCATGAGGTCTCCTCCTCCGAAACGCTCCCACGAGGTAGAGCCCTCCAAGCAGCGATGCTACCAAGGAGCAAAGAAGAGTGACGAGGAGAGCCATGAGAGCCCTGCAGCCGCCAGGGCTTTGCCCAGGCTCTGGCAGGAAAGGGCTCTTTATTCACATCTGATAAGCCCTGCACATCTGATGACCTCGGCTGCTATTGGTGGCAACTATTCACCCTTCCCCTGCCTGACTCTGCCGCTTGTGCCTGCTTTTCCTTTCACGGGAGACGGGTGTTTCTGAGCGTGGAAGGGGATGGTGCAATGGGGTGAAGGGCTCGTCACAATCACGCTGCAGCGACGGGGCTGCCGAGCAAGCTGGGTGGGTTTCTACATGTGCGTTGGTGCTTTGCTGTAACTTCAATGGCTTTTTCTAGGTTAAAAGCTGCATTTGAATTGAGTCTTGCTTTTGGGAAAAAAAAAATGGAAAATTAAAAACGGGAGGGGAAGGTTAGAGAATTTCATTCAGTAATTCCTGCCTCTAACCCTCAGCTATGGGGTTGCTGGCTGGATAAAATAGACCAAGAGGCTGGAAATGCCACTGTGAATTCAGGAGAGAGGAAGAGGGGTTAAAGCTGAACTCATTCAGTCTCACGAGACGGGAGAGAAGGGAAGATCTCGGGCTTTCTGAGGATCTCCAGACCCCTAAGCTCTCTCGTGGCTGCGCCAGCCCTGCTTATCCGTGCAAGGGCAGAACAGGCGCGGGCTCCCCCTCCCCAGAGCCGAAGAGGTTTTAAATCAGTCACAGAAATCAATTTTTTTGTGCCGTCTCAGCCCCGATTTCTCGCTCGATTAATATTTTAGCCAACGTGGTTCCACATCCTCTGCCCCATCCCTGTATCCCATGCTGGTGGCAGGGGTTTTCCTCCCGGTACCGAGGAGCGTTCCCGGTTACTGCCCGGGATAGAGGGACACGCTGGGACGCGCACAGCCCGTCCCCTCGCCCCCGCGCGCCAGGAGACGAGCAGCGGAATTGCTTTTCTCTTTAACCCTTTTAATGCTCTTTTTAATTATTTTTTTCTTTTCTCCTTCCTCCAACTTTCTTGGTAGCCAGGCAAATATTCCATCCCCCCCCACACACTAGGACCATCGGGCAAATATATCTCCACGGAGCTCCGGGCAGGAGGATGGAGATTCCTGTGGATTCTCCAGCGCTGCTGCAAGCAGGGGAGCAGCCGGCAGCACGGAGGAGGATTCTCGGAGACGCCGCAGAGGGGCTGGAGATGGGCAACATGCATTGACCTGGCTCTGCGGCTCCTCAAGCCGAGCTGGGTGTTCCCCCGCTCAGCTGGGACTAATGGGGATGCCCTGGGCAATACGAGTGATGGGGAGATGCCACCTCCATAGCAGAGCCTTCACCAGTCTGGTTGTCCCTAGCAAAGATGTCGACCAGCCCGAGCTGATGATTTTGTCTTCTCTCACCTTGTCCCTCCTCGCTGTCCTGCTGTCTTTCCCTCAGCCCATAGCTCTTCTTCACCTGTTTTACCGCAAATTCTCAGTTCCCCATCTCCTGCCTTTTTGCACCTCCTCGTTTTTTACCCATTTTCGTTCTGCTCTTCGGTGTCTTCTGCCTGCCGTGTCCTCCAGGCTTTCCTGGGATCCTGCCCTTCTAGTGAGGGTCTGAGGCACTGCTGGACTTGAACCATGCCTCATCTATAATGTGTTAGACCTCACTTATAGCTCATCTCCAGGAGGTGCAGAGCAGGTTATTTAAGTGAAGGGCCCCTGCTAAGGCACAAATTGTTACTTTGGTAGAGACAATGTAAAATACAGTCCCACAAAGTGACCTTTCAATAAGGTGGTGTATCAGCATCAGGCTTCAAACTGGCCAAAACAGAAACCTGGTTCCCGCAGCGGGGACAGAATGCACCAGTCAGGCCAAGGTCTCCGCGCAAGGCAGAGACAACACGAGGTTGGCCAATAAATAGGTATCTCGGACCAAAGCAGCTCCACCGCTCCAGCAGGGTGGACGGCCACCAAGGACACGCACGTGCACGTGCCGTAGTCCCTCCGGATTCTCATCCCACTCCGGCTCCAGCTGGAACAGGGAGCTCCTGGAGGGATGATCACACAGAGGGCTGGAACGAGCCCTTCCCCTAAGCACCCCAGGGTATGTTTTGCAGAGCCCACTCTCAGGTTCCCCCCCAGTCCTTCTGTCAGTCCTGTTCCCTGCCTACTGTGAGCTGCAGAGCTGAGGCTCTACCACCTCTTCAAGGTGGCAGCTCCTGGGCAGTTTCTTAACGGTTCATCAAAGTGGCTGAAGGGGGATTTGGTCTTCGTTAATTGAGCAGCTTCCTTGTTATTTGTTATTTCCTTTATGCTGAATAGTTTTTACTCAAGTAACAAAATGAAGCAAATGCCCTTTCCTCATTCCCTCGTGATCCGATCCTTGAATGTCAGTCATACTACATCACTGGCTGAATATTTATTCTTTCTTTTTTTTTCTTTAACAAAGAAATCCCAATCTTACTGTTTTGAAAATATGCCTTGCCAACAAGAAAAATAACTGCAGCAAAAGCAAATCAACTGCAAAAACCCTCTTTGTGCTACAAGTACCTCTGTCCTTCCTCCGTGAGGACAGCAAGGACATTCTACCAGTAGCTGAGTTCAGCAATAAAACAAAAAGGTAATGAGGGTTTTCTTTCTAATTATTAATGATTTGCACATTTCTAGTCAAAGTTTGATTGGCTTCCAAGATAGAGAAGAACCAGCTAAGGTCTGACTGTGTTCAGGGTGGATAGGATCTTTAAAGGACAGCCAGCGAATAACCTTGAACTTTAAAGGTACTCTGGTTAATGAGAATTGGCTAGCAGATAACAGAGCTATTCTGTTCAAGGCCAGGCTCTCACTATGCGATGATACAAAGCCAATATTTACAGTATCCACAGCTCTTTTTCTTATCTTGTCAAAATGTGTCCATAGGAACACAATATACCTCTGCTACTGCTTTCAGAGAATATGTTTTTATTTTTTCTCTTTCTCACTGGTTGTTACTGATTTAGCATGTCTTGCTTTGATGGTGAAATAGATCTTGGAACAAGGAGCTCTGCCTCGCCAGAGCCATCGTTTGATTTCCAAGTGCAACCATCTGGTTATTGACATCCAGGGTAGAATGGAGCTCACGGAGGAAGACATGGACTTTTTGGTGGCTCCAGGTGATCTGGGTGTCTGAGCTCTTCCCATAGTCAACGGAGAGCAGGGAGATCCCTGGAGCTCACCCAGAAGTGGACACCTGTTTAGTCATCTGACTTGCTCCCTCATCTCCACCGAGGGCATTGACTCAATCCATGATGTAATGGGTGCTTGCACCTAGATCACTAGGAGATATCTCAGTCCAAAAGCTTAAACCCATTGCTAAATTTTTGGGATAGCAGATAATTGTTCCCATTGTGAATCACTTCGTATCTTTGGCACGGTGGTATCTCAGGAATATCCCATGCAGCGCTGCAAGGCTGAGCACCTGCTCGTACTGGCCAAGCTATGTCCCCACCAGACTTGCACCCCATTTCTCTCCCCAAAAGTTATCTGTGTGCCTCTCTTTTCTCCTCTTCTGTTTCTGAGATCCAGTCCCCTTCCTTCCCTCCTAGTTAAATCCTCCTGTTGCCAAAGATGCTGAGGGCTTGATTGACCTCCCGTCAGACATGCAATATTCTGCTCAGAGATTAGAGAGTGGAGGAGCGCATCCTAATGGAGTAAACCACAACTGGGTGGATGACTTTTAGAAACTAAAAGTGCCTAATTCTCCACAAGATGTCTGCTAGTAGACTCAGTTGGACACATCTACCTGGCAGATGCCAAAAGCCAGGGGAAACCCCCCTAGTTTGGGCTTCTGGCCACCTGTGTCTGGCCTGATGGGAAGCCCTTCCTTCCTACCTGTGCCATGAGCGGTGAGGATGATGAAACTGCTCTCCTTGATCAGCCACTTCAGGATCTTTAAGTGAGAGTTTTCCCCCAGGGTCTCAGGCCTGCAAGTTTGAGTGCACGAGCTACATAAAAATACATTTTAATTCACTAATGCCTCACCTTTTACATAACTCTGACAGAAACCAGGCTCCTTCCATGAACATAAATTCTGGACAATCCTTTTATAATAAATCTGGTTACAACAAAAAAAAATCCCACAAAGTTTTGCATTCTGAATGTGAGCAATCCTCACCCTGATGTTGGCTCTGAGATTAAATTTCTGGTCACCCAGGGCTATGGGCTCCAAAACTTACAACTCCATCGCATGACTAGGACCAGTAAAACACATCATAGAGGACATACAAGTTCATGCATTTCTTTTGGTGTAATGTGAACATTGGTCATGCGTTTGTGATACTCAACATCTCTATCTGAGCAGGGTATCTGCTATGAGACTGACTTGTTTCTGAAAGCTGGATCTCGAGGAAACCACTTCTTCTCATAACGGCCCTAGGGATCTTCCATAAATACAACCGAAATCGTTTCTTCACAAAAGCATAGAGCAAGGGGTTGAGGCAGCAATGGACCAAGGACAAACTCTCCGTGATCTGCATGGCGTAGTCCAATTGCCTGCTCGTTTCACAGTTCCTAATCACGCCGACATCTTGCAGCGAGTGAAGGATGAGGACAATGTTGTAAGGGGACCACAGAAGAAAGAAAACACCCACCAGAGTGAAGACTAAGCAGAGTGCTCTTCTTGATCCAGGGATGGGAGAAGTGGTGAGAACACACACTATGCGGGAATAGCAGAACACCATGAAGAGGAACGGAATAAGGAAGCCCAGGATGTTCTGAATCGCCTGAAAAACAACTTTCCAAAATAGATGTTTCTGACCATAGTCATGAGTGCACATGACAGTTGTGTTGTGGATGTGCTTGACGTTGGTGAAGATGCCATCAGGAACGGAGAGAAGTATGGAAATAATCCAAACCACTGACAAAATGAGGATGGACTTCCTCTGCGTCATTGAGTTCCAAGGAGAGCAAGCATGGACTATCTGCAGGTACATGTCCAGGCTCATGCCACTCACAAAAAAGACACCACTGTAGAAGTTCACAGTGTACATGGTGTTTAAGAGTGGGCACAACAGGTGCCAGGTCACCCACTGAGAAATGTACAGGGCCCAAATAGGAAGGGTTAGAAGGAGAAGGAAGTCTGAAACCACCAGGTTCAGCAGGTACACCTCTGTCATCTTCTTTTTCTTCTTGATGTACATAATCAGGACTATGAACAGGAGGGCATTCCCAGCCAAACCCACCAGGAAAACCGCAGTGTAAAAGGCTGGTAAGAATACCCTGATGAATGAGAGTACTTCTTCCTTCGTGCACAGACCATAGAGCATGTAATCTGCCTCGTCCAAGTACTCATAAGAGTAGTCACTCAAATTGGCAGGATGATCTCCAGGATCCAGCAAGGCTATGGGGGTTATTGCTACCTCTGAAGCTACATTTGACAAGTGGCTTCCTGGGAAGGAAAAGCAAAGCAAAAGGGATCAATCACTGAGGCATTCTGAAATGTTTTTCATGTGAAAAGCAAGCTTCATAAGGCAACTGTTCATCATGCAGGCTTTTCCTCTATCTATCTATATCTATATATATATTTATATGCAGTCATAAATCTCTTTGAGCTTGACAGTCAATACACTATTACCCTCTGATAACTATCTCACATGATGCATTACATGAGCTTTGTCTACGGCCTGGGGACATGTGTCTACATTAAAAAACAAAATAAAACAAAAAAAAATCATTGCTGGCTCCTGTGAATAGGAGGTTTAGCGTTCAGTAGACTTGAAGAAACAGATTTCCCTTGACTAAGCCCAGGTAGCCTGAGACTCTGTGACAAAGTCTCCTGCTTCAGTTGCTCTGCTTGAAAAGCGCTTGAGACCTGAGCGTTGTCACCTGGCTGAGTGCTGTGATCAGCACACCAAAGGGGTAAGTACGTGTCACATGGGATACTCTCTCCAGGCTCAGATGCACAGAGAGTTGGTGTGGAGATAATAAATTATTGTACAATAATGTAGCTTGCAGTGGATGCAAGCTACCTCCTTCAGAAAACCCACACTCATGGGTAGGCTGGAGATTTTTAATCATTGGCTGTATTTGCAAAGCATTTTATTTTATTTTATTTTACTTTATCTTATTTTACTTATTTTACTTTATTTTGTTTTATTTATTAATTTACCTCTATTGCAAATAGTTCTGGTGTCCAAGAAAGCAACTGCAAAATCGTGGGCATTCTGGGTTCCCCCAATAAAAGTGAAAGTAAAACTTTCATGACCACAGTGACTTACCCCTAAATTTCTTCATCAAGGCACTACTTCCTGTTTTGTAACCTTGCAATCTTTGGAGGAGTTTTCTGCCCTGATTTACAAGAAATCCACCACCACGCCCTGCTGTCAGCCAGTTTAGATTTACCAGCCCCACGCCTGAGAGAAGCAGAACTTGTCACCAACTTTTTTATGTCCGGGTCTCTGCTCCAGAGGCAAAATGCTACATAACTATGGAAATACCTGCTGGTTCCCCACGGCTGAGCCGGCTTAAATGTCTGTCCCACGCAATTCCATGGAGCTGAAAAGAAGGAAAAGTTTGAGTTGAAACCAAGTGTTTTCTTATTTTCTCACAGCCACTTGGGGAGCACAGCAAGGTGTTTCAGCCAGAGCAGCTGTGCACAAATCTGTAATTTGAGCAATCTGGAAGACTTTTCTGGCAATGTGTTTTCTTTCTTTTTTTTTCCTTTTTTACACTCTGAAGAAAATCCACATTAGCCACATGCGTAGTGTCAACCCCACACCTCAGTGAGCGAATGTGTGACCAAAGCTCCCTCCCATCCCAGTGGCTAAACCCAGAGGGATCCGAAACACCTTCCCCACGTGCCCCTAAGGACAAGGCCACCCCAAACCTGCTGCTTTTGGATCCGTGGGTAGTGGCACCACAGCTGTGATGTTTGCTTTTGTCCCATGTCAGAGCTACACGCGTATGAGCTCAGAAACGCATCTGCAGCCACTTGGAGTATGGCCACTTACAAAACGGAGGAGCCTTCAAGAGGAGAGGGGAGCCCCCCCAGCCTGGCATGCTGTTTTTTGGCAAGATTTACAAAGAAAATGCACTTACGGCAGCTTCTTCTCCGACGCTGCCCGTCCCCATCCTCTCAGATGACCGATGGGATGTCAAATGGCTGAATCAGGCTTCTAGGAACTCCTTTCATTTATGTAAGAGGATGGGCAGGGAAAGAACTTGTTTTGATCTCCCTTGCAGTGGTTTTGTTTTTCTGGCTTCGGAGCACTAGAACTGCCTCCATCCTTCCCCTCCCTTGACATTTCCTCTTGTCAGCCTTTTCCGATGACCATTGGTGCCATTGAGGATGATAGGTCCCGTATCAAAGAAATGCAATGTCAGATCATCCATCACTCCAGGGCAAGGCAAATCCGCTGTGTTTCCTGTGGTGTTTTCTGCTGCCTTTTTCCATGTGCTTCAGGAAGAAGAGATCAGACCATAATTCACTGACCAAGCCCTGCATGAGGCATTTCATCTTTTTGTTGATCACTAAAGAGGGTTAGTTGACATCCAGGCTCACACAGGACCTGGGAGACCGTGTTGCTGTTTGCATGTGTCAGGTCTAATGATGCTCAGAGCCTTCATCTCCCTTGCTGGAAACTCCTCGGCTTCCTACAAGACAGATGCTCAACTGGGATGAGTCTTCCCAGCTTCAAGTACATCACATCGATGTCGTGAGGTGCTCAGGGAGGAGATCCTGGTCCTCCCTATCCATGCGGAGGAGGACACACATCCAACATTGTCCCCAAGGGATAGGGATGCAAAGTAGAGATGGAAATGCGTTTCTTGCTGCTCAGCCCCCTCGGACCTTCTATGGTGTCTTCTCCTGCAGATCTGTGATCCCGTCTCCCAGCCTGGCCCTTCAGCTGGTGCAGAAATTTGCAGCATTTCCAGGAAATGAGAATAAGCAGCATGTCAGTTGGGAGTTGCACATTCCTTACCACCTCCGTGAAAGGTCTCAGGGACCGAAAAATCAAGATTTTAGAGTTTGGGAAGGTTGTTTCGTGCAGTAACTTTGTCACAGGTACCTACACTCCTGGGAACACCATCTGGGGCAAAATTTTGGGTCTTTGCAGCCGATTACTGCAGCGGGATCTACCCTTTTCTCCCGCCATTAACCCCCTTTGTGGGGGGTCAGCATTTCTGGCTTGCACTCCTCTGCCCTAGGGGAAGAGAAACACTGAAAACTGAACTAAAAATGAGCTAAAAAGGGAACACCAGGAAGCCAAAGTCACCACTTGCTCTGGTGCTGCCATCTCAGCTGGTTTGGGGAATTTTTCCCAAGTCACGTGAAGGGTTAACCAGGCACCGGGAGGTGACAGTCCGGATGTGGAAGCGCTGAGGGATGTCTGGAGGTGGAAGCACAACAGGATGCAGCAGTCACAACTTTATTTGTGCTTTTGGCAGGTACTGCATGGTGATACCCCTGTTGTCTTTTCCTTGGATATTGCTAAAGCCCCACCAAGTCATGTCTGCAAATGAGAAACCTCCTGCCCGTGCTGAGCCTAGGCTGAGTTTCTTCTCCTCCTCTTGCATTTTTACATTCTGCCTGTAATAAATGGAAAGAATCCCTGGCTTTTTGCTTCCTGGCAGGAGACAAGAGCAATCACTCTGCTAAAATCTGCTCCTGCCTCCCCGGCATGGAGCAACACGGGAGAAATCCAGCCGTGTCCAGAGCTGCTCCGGCGCCAGCAGCCACCCCTGCAGCTGCTGCGGACTCTAAACTTTGGCTTTCCCGTTTGTTCCTGTTAGTTTAAGCGCCGCTGGCATTTTCCCAATGCAGAATGCAGAAAATAAAGAGTGTGACAAAACTCAAGGCGACACCTCGTGGCAGGTGGTTTAATTTTACCAATTGGGCTGATTTTGTCCCCCAAGATGCTCAATGCATACAGCAAGGGACAGTGGTCACTAAGGCCTTGCTCTGTCTCCTGGGGTCATCTCTGTAGAGAAGCCGAAAGCAGCTTTTTTATTTCCAGCAGCAAATTTACACATTGCTCATTCCTGCTTCTACATTTGATGAATCTTGTTCCTACCTGAAGTCCTTTGCTGAGCCAAGGAGCCAGGGGAGAGATCTTACAGGGAGAACAAACAGACAGAGCGGCCGGACTTCAGTGTGTACTGGAGAAAAACGGTGTAGAACGTAAAAGTTTGCATTAATCGGGACGTTTCCATACAGGGGAATAAATCAAAATGGGACCAAGCACATTGTTAGGGCTGACTCCTGGTTTCGAGGGAAAAAGGGACACACTGGGAGATGCTGAGATGCAGCTCTGGGGTTAAGCAGGGGCAGTCTCAGCACTGGGACTCCCCAAGATGCTCCGAGCCAAATGCACAAGTGTCCCCCATAGTCTGTATATAAAGAAGTCCGTATATATAAAGTCCACCTCTTGAAGATGCCCCTTTCAGGTGAAACCTGAGGCTGAGATTGAAGCTTAGGGCAGCAAGGGAAGGGTGATTCCAAGCTGGAAAACAAATATTTGCTGACTGACTCCAAGGAGGAAGTCCCAGCCCTTGGATTATGTTGCTAATCTCTGACTTCTGCCCTCCTAGAAATCCAGCCTGATGGACACCAGATTATCACACCGGGGCGGACGGGACTCCTGACACAGTCACGCACATCCCGTGCCAACATCCTGGTGCTCCACAGGGTTCAGGAGGCCTCGAGGCACCCACCAAGATGCCAGGGCCACCAGACCACGCCAGGCCCATGCCCTCCTCTTGAAGCCAACTCACCCATTGCCAGCTGGTTTCCCTCTTTGGCAATCCAGGGTTTTCAAGGCTTCTCTCCTAGCACGCCATCAACATCCTGCCACCCTGCTGCAATGTAGGATAGGGCTGAAACGGGCTGAAATCGTGGCCATTTTGAACTCACATTCAAAATAACACGCATGGCCAAAGTGGAAACACACCTTCCTACACATAAAGCCAAGAAGACACGGTTAGTATAACTGAAATCATCTTAATAATCTAATCTAATAACTACAATCTAATCCAAGCATCGCTGCTAGACCAGATATAATTACAGAAAAAGAAATGTCGACGCAGAAAATGCCTCAGATATAATAAATATAATAAAGCTGGTGGTTTCACTCTGGGGTTGGTGGGGTGGTTGTTGGCTTGCAGAGTGCTTCGCCAGGAGGAACAACATTTACTTTGGTGGTTTCTGCTGTCCCTTGGGGTCATTTTAGTGTGTTTGGAGACACATGTCTACAGGGTGTTTTGGGGGCTCCAGGTTACATCCAAACTTACCCTATACGGTGGCTTCTGATGTTATTTCTTTGTTCTTGCTGTCCCAGCAAACAGTTTTGTGCAACTCTGTAGGTGACCCCTCGTGAGGCCTCGCAAACTCAGTATAGCCCTTATGGCCCCTGTGGCCATAACAGGAGTGAATTACGGGCTACACCTGGCACAAGGCACCACGGTGGCTCTGGCAGAGCCACGTTCACCTCCTCTTTGCCTCCCAGTTCTCACCACTGAGGAGGGCCAGGCTGCAAACAGATACACCCTGGTGCTTGACAAGGTCATTCCCTGTAGTAAGTCCAGGAACTCAACTTCATAAAGTTCTATATAAAGTTCTGACTTTATGAGTTCGCTCATAAAGNGACCCCTCGTGAGGCCTCGCAAACTCAGTATAGCCTTTATGGCCCCTGTGGCCATAACAGGAGTGAATTACAGGCTACACCCAGCATAAGGCACCACGGTAGCTCTGGCAGAGCCACGTTCACCTCCTCTTTGCCTCCCAGTTCTCACCACTGAGGAGGGCCAGGCTGCAAACAGATACACCCTGGTGCTTGACAAGGTCATTCCCTGTAGTAACTCCAGGAACTCAACTTCATAAATCACATGCCCTCATAAAGTCAGAAAAAGGTTGGGAGCTGAAGGCACCTCTGGTCCACATCCCTATAACCTGCCCTTTGGTCAAAGTAGTTCCCTTAGTGCTACTAATCAGAAAGATTGTTTTAATTGTCATTTTTTTCCCCAAGAAGGAGTTATTTGCACCCATTTCCTTATTCACCATCGCTGGTAGCAAGCGTGTGCACACTTGTGTGCACATGTTCTCCGTTTATGTGTCTATCATCCATATGTTTTCATTCAAATATATACGCACCCACGGAGCACACAAGCAGCGAACAGAAACTGGGCACAAATTAGAGGTCCAGACACGCACAAGGGGATGCTACAGGTGACAGCAGTTTCATTAGTCCAGCAATTACAGCAAAATAGGTCTTTTTTAATTGAGTTTCTCCCCCAACGCACAGATGGCTGGGAGCTGCAGACAATTAAATGTGGCTCTGATAGTCATGGTGGAAAGTAGCCCTCACTGTAATTCATTTTAAGATTTTAACTCAATTTGGGAACTGATAATTGCATAATATTTTTTTCCTTTCATACTCTGCAGAAGCTTAATGGCTTTGGCAATTAAAGTAACTAGATTAGTGGGAAGGGGAAGCACATTTAGAGAGATACAGCGGCACTAACAAAGGTTCTTGGAGCTGCTGTCTTGGACGCACGCTGCGGGTTGCTGCTTGCTTTGAAGAAAAAGCTGCTTTTCTGCTAAGATGCCTCCCTGCAGGCTGCGGGAACAGCAGCTCTGCCGTTACCGGGTGCTCTCTGCGTCCCTGGGCACCACTCAGAGACGTGGGAGTCAAATTCAGCACCTGAAAATCTGCAGAAACAGGACAAAATGTTCCAAAAAAAGAGAGACCTCTCTGCTATTTCATGCTGACAGGTTTCCCTCTGGTCCTAGGGAAGGATTTTAGGCATTTTTAGATTTCCTGGGGATTTTCTGAGCATGACACAAATGCACCAGCGCATTTTTATCCCAGGGCTCTGGTCCTCCTGTGTAGATTCTACATCAGAGCTATCTGGGGCAACTCAGCTTTGGTTTCAGTCGCTATCACAGTTTCAAATGATGTCCTGCTTTGTGGACCTATGTGGTCTCATGAGGCCTTCCGCTTGCTGTTTCTTTTTCTAAAAAAGTTTAAAAAAACATACCAGAAAAAGTCCCAGAGTCATAAGAACAAGCATGAGGAAAGCAGCTTCTGGTCAGCAGTTTCCTGGGTTTGGTCCTGCTCAGGGAGGGAAATGTGCAATTTAAAGAGAGTGAATGCCCCTTGCAAACTCTTGTGGAAAGAGGTGCATCTGTTTGGGTTACAAATAGTGCCGAGGAGAGCTTTAAATGAATATAAATATGAATATGACAAGTTATTCCCAGCTGTTCCTCTCCCAGTTCCTGCTTCTCCCAAGAGGTGCAAAATGGATTGTGTTCCCTCAAAGGGGCAATAGCCCCTCCAATACCCATGCAGATTTATTTGAAGCCCAAACAGAAGCCTCTCTGCACCTTTGCTATGAAAATGGTTAAGGAGGTGGCCTGACTTTCGACCAAAAAGAGAAAATAAAAAGTAATAACAAGCAAAAAAAAAAACAAACATAGAAGCAGTNACCAAAAAGAGAAAAAAAAAAGAAAAAGTAATAACAAGCAAAAAAAACAAACATAGAAGCAGCCCCCAAAGAGCAACAGTTTCCTGCCGTACTCTGGAGGAATGGAGATATAAATGGAAGTATATTTAATTCTGGAAATGAAATGATTGGATCAAGCTGCTCGTTAAGCAGTCCCAGCTGCAGAACCACTTCCAGGCAATTCCCCCGTGGCCGCTTTGGCCGTGCGAGGGCCACGGAGGCCGATTCTCATTCTCAGAAGCCGTGAGCCAGCCCGTCCCTGTCACCTGGGGCTGCAGGGCCAGGAGGCAGCAGGTGGAGCAGGGCCCGTCCGCAGGGAATCCGGGATCAGCCTGCAGCTCCCTCTGTGCCCTGACGGCTGCCGTTCACACGCTCGGCACCACCAGGGCTGGCAAGGGGATGAGTCTTGAAAAATAAACAGCAAACCCTAGGGGTAACTCATATAAAGGCTCTCTTTTTTCACCCTTGAAGAGACCTAAGACGCCCGGAGCAGCTCTCCTTTCCCTCAAATCCGCCTTCCCACCCATGCTGGAAGAGCAGCTGTTTCCAGACACCTTTCCAGGGCTCTTTCTCCTCCTGCCTCTCACCCTGTCGGCTCCCCACGGACATGGCATCCAGTGCAAAGGATCCGGAGCGATTTACGGGCTCAAAGGAACAGGGTGAGGTTCGACAGGGCTGAGCGCCGGGTCCTGCGCTTCAACCCCGCGCAATGGGGTCCATGGAAGGGCAGTGAAGCTGGTGAAGGCTCTGGAGCACAGAGCTACGAGGGAGCCGGGGTCATTCAGTGTGGGGAAGGGGAGGCTCTGGGGGGCCTCATCGCTCTCTACAGCCACCTGGAAGGAGGTTGTGGTGAGGCTGGGGTTGGTCCTTCTCCAGAGTAACTTCTGATGGGCCACGAGGAAACGGTCTCAGGTTGCACCAGGAGAGGTTCAGGCTGGATATGAGGAGGAATTTCCACACAGAAGGAGCGGAGAAGCTTTGGAAGAGGCTGCGCAGCGATGTAGTGGCGTCACCGTCCCCGGCGGTGCTCGAGCAAGCGGGGGGACGTGGGTTGGCAGGAGGGTGTGAGGGGCTTATGGTTGGACGCGATGATCTGGAAGG